>PVKE010002590.1:0-80841 GCA_004027555.1 Craseonycteris thonglongyai | reverse complement strand
AAGGCCTTAATTCCTCCTTCATATCTAAAGGTTAATTTTGCTGGATAGTTAATTCTTGGCTGGAAATTTCTCTCTTTTAATATTTTGAAGATTGGGGTCCACTCCCTCCTGGCTTGCAGAGTTTCTGCTGATAAGTCTGGTGACAGCCTGATAGGTTTTCCTTTGAAAGTTATGTTTTGTTTTTCCCTGGCAGCCTTGAAAATTTTTTCTTTGTCGTTGATTTTTGTCATCTTCAGAACAATGTGCCTTGGAGAAGATCTGCTCGGGTCTAGGTAGTTAGGGCTTCTGCTTTCCTTTTGGATTTGGGGCTGTATTTCTTTCCACAGGTTAGGGAAATTTTCATCCACTATTTGTTTTAGTAGACTCTGGGAAGATTTCATCTCACTTCCTTCTGGTACCCCTATTATTCTAATATTGTTCTTTGTGATGGAGTCAGAAAGTTATTGTAGGGCTCTTTCATTTCTCTTGATTATCCTTTCCCTTTCTTCTTCCCTCTGTGACATTTCCATGTTTGTATCTTCAATTTCACTCATCCTTTTCTCTAGCTGGTCAGCCCTGTTTCCTATGCTGGTCAGTTGTTTTTTCAGCTCTCCCATGATGCCTTTCATTTCAAGGAGTTCCTTTTGGTTCTGCTCTAGCTTCTCAATTTTGTTGGTAAAGTACTCAGTTTGCTCAGAATGTTTCTTGTTGAGGTCATTTAACTGTGTCTGGGTACTTTGCCAGCATTGAGTGAGCTCTCTGAGTGTCTTGATTAATGCAGCCCTGAATTCTGTTTCACTTAGATTTGATTCCAAGTGTGCAAGGTCCTTTACTAAAGACTGCCCCTGATCTTCTGGAGGGGCTTTTGGATTCTGAGGTGTGCATTGTGTTTGATGTGGTTCTTTTTGCTTTATGCATGAGTCTGTTTTCCCTCTGGGGTTTGCCTATCAGATGGGTTTCTCTTTATTTTTTCTTTTGGGCTCAGTTGTGGGAGAAGGAGATTTTGGGAGAGGGTTGGGAGAAGCAGCCAGCTTCTGTATCCTGGGGCACTTCAGGTTGCTGTCTTAGCTGTTAGATAGCAGGTAGTAAAGGTGTGGCCAGGGGTGGGGGCATGTGAGTAGGAGCTAGGGTGGGCCTGAGACAAAATAGCAGATTCTTCTTTCAGCAGGGGGGCTGGTGGTTCAGTGTGGGTGGGGCACAGGAGCTCTGGTCTTTCCTCTGCCTGGCTGCCCCTCCTTCAAGTGTATCTGTAAGCCACGCCCACACGCAGCGCTTGGATGGGCTGGCGCTTGGCAGAGGCCCCAGTCGGCCGCGCAGTCCCGCGTGCAGGCAATGACACTGCGGCGACCCTGTCGGCAGCCCAGTTGCATGCGCAAGCTGCAGCACCCCAGAGGCCTGGTGGGCAGGACGCCAAAAGCCCAGCTGCGCGCTCGCGAGCCAGCAGCAGTACCGCAGCGGCCCGGTGGGCAGGGCGCCAAAAGCTGGTCTTGCAAGCAGGCAGTGGCACTGAGGCGGCCTGGTGGGCAGGGCGCCAAAAGCCTGGTAGCACGCTGGCGAGCAGGCAGCGGTGCTGCAGTGGTCTAGTGGGTGGGGCGCCGAGAGCCTGGGTGTGTGCATGCAGCGCTGCCACAGCGGCCCTGTGCGCACAGACTGCAGCTCCAGCTGTAGCCGTTCTACGCTCCCGGCTCTGTTGAGACCACCGGATTCACTCCAAGCACATCCAATGCAGCTATGCCTACTCAAGCCCCAGCCCTCACTCCAAGAGCCCTGTCCTCAGAAGGCGCTCCTTCACAGTCAATCTCCTCCGTAAATCAGGGGTGCTGAGCTGTTGCGGGCTGGTGCCCTGCTCTCACCCCGCCCGCCGGGAAGTGCCGCCGCCCTGCTCCACAGTCCCTGTTCCACTTTAGGCTCTGTGATCTGATTAGGGCACTGCGTGCTGTCCCTTGAGTTTGGATGTTAAATTGTCCACAGTCTTGTGGGGCTTCCATGCTCCCTAGGTCTCGGCTTTCAGCCCGCCCTCAATCCAGCTCCACTTTGACCGTAGTCCCCCAATCCCCCTTTGTTTTTGCCAGCTCCGGGCTGCGCTCCAAGTCTCTGTCCCTGAACTGCTGCTTCCCTTTCCCTCTCCCGCTCTCCCCTTTTTTCTCTAACCTTTGGGTGTTGTTCTGCGTTGTGTGGTTCTCTTAGTTGAGGTTTCTTCTCAGGGTTTCCCCTGTGGATTCCCTCTGTTCACAAGGCCCTTCCCAGGCAGTTATCGGCGTTCTCCTCTCATGCCGCCATCTTGGATCTGCTGCAGATTTTTTTCAATGTCGAAGTTTCTTAACCGGGTGGTCTTGCATTTGAGGAAATAAGAATTAGAGAAAAGGATTACAGTGGATTGATAAGAGTAGATAACAGATTTTATTCTAAAATATTGAGTTACCTGTGTTCAAAGATAAATTGAGGCACGTTAAATATTTTGAGTTTATTTAAGTAAACATTGGTTCAAATTGGGCAGCATCCAGTCTAGCAGATACAAAAAAGCTTCAAGGAGCTAGCTGTACAACCTGAAAGGCTTGTGTATGCAGAAGGGAGTGGGAGGAATGGGAACAAGGACATTATACTGGAAAAAAGGTGGCTTGGTTATGGCAAGGTCACTTTCCTTTAGGGGATGGCAGGGTCTGTCTGGCACATTTCCCACTTAGTGCTGGGCAAGTGATTTCCAATTGATTGGTTTAAGATCCTGTTTTGGGGAGCACCAAAATTGTCATTCAGTAAAATCTGAGTTTGGTGATATGGGACAAACTGTATGCAACTCCACTTTGGGCCTGTTGTGTTGTTTTTAACATCTGTGCAATATCTAGGAGGCATTGCCCCCCTTTTTTTTAAAGTTTATTTTATTGTTTTTGACAGAGACAGAGAGACACAGAGAGAGAGACAGAGATAGAGAGAGAGAGGGAGAGAGAGAGAGAGAGAGAGAAAGGGGAGGGCCCAGAGCAGTCCCCATAGTTGTACAGCATCAGTTTTCAACACATGGTCTCATTCCACATAGGTGGGCAGGGGCCTCACAGGGTGAGAACTGGGCTGGGGGGCCTCCCGAATGAGAGGCACACCCCAGTTCAGCATATGGGTCCACACGGGCCTGGACCAGGATTTGATCCTCAGTTTGTGGGGCTGCAAAGTGAGTGCTGAACCCACTGAGGCATTCCCCTGGCATTGTCTTGCAGTTAACAGTAAATATGAATCTGAAGTTCAGAACTTAGGGCTGGTGGTAGATTTATGTATCACAAATATTGTCAGATTTGAAGACCAAGGGAGTGGGTAAAAATGCTTGTGAACTATCAGTCTATAGATGCGGGAAGGGATCTTGCCAGGGAGGCTATAAATGTGCAGCCAATGTCCCAAGAGGAAGGTGATGGAGGAAATTAGACATTAGCTTGTAGGGAGGAGAGACTGAATAGCAAAGAGCAGGGAAATAATCAGTGTAGTGCTGTTCTTGACAAGACCTAACAGGATGAGATATGAAGCTGAGATGGAAAAACAAAACTTAGATATGAATTGAGGCCCCTTCAGTGGAGAAAGAGAAAAACATGGGTATGGAAGCAAATAAATGGTTAATCTATGTATGTGAGATGGTTCTTGTTGATGGTGTCTCTTTTCTTTGCCCCCTCCTTTTTTAAAAAGGAGGGTAGAGTGGTATGGAAAGGAGGTAAAGTAGTATGCTTGAGGAAAGTAGAGAAGGTTTGAAGAAGGAAAGAAAAACAAAAGTTGGCAGAGAAAACTAAAAACACCTAGTTGTAGTTCCAGACAGCATAAAGGGCCCAGATGTGGTGGGATACTGTGAATTTATCATGTCTCATATCTCAATGGTTGTGCTATGTTGCACCAATGTTTAGTGCATGTACAGAGAAAACAAACATTTGAGTCGATTGAAATAAGGGTTTTGCCCAGTGCAGTGCCTGCCAGAGGACAACAGACCAAGGCATGTCAGGGTACTGTCTTTATTTTGCTTAAGCCAATTCTCCATTTTGTAAAGATATGCCTAGAATTGATTGAAAAATTCAGCGTTTTAGTTATTTTTGGATGCTTCTCAAAAACAGTCAACACTTTAATCAATGATAAAGAAATTCAAATGGGTTTTCCTATTATAATGCATGTTTAATAGCTTGATCTCTTATTGATATTCTTGTTTGCTTTCAGGACATTTCTGTGGAGACAGCAAATTTATTTGTGTTTCCTTTTCTCTAGGCCTAAAGACCTAGGGATATAACCTATACAGATGGTAAGACACTAATTTACCATGATAACTTTAAAATTTTTGAGAAAATGTATGTAGATCAACATTTGGTATGTTATATCTAACTAGGAAATATATCTCTAAATAGGCATCACTTCAAACATGGTCTTTGGATCAAGGTACAACCATGCCTGATGAAGCAGTGCTCATTTCCTAGGGTATAAATACATCTCAGCATAGAAACACTAAGATGTTGGTGGAAACTAACTGGATGCCATTAAATTCATAAATTATGACAAAGCATTTTGTGACCACTAAGTCATGGGTTGTTTAAATGGAAGCAATTTAGTCATAAAAGGTGGAACCCAGGTAATAGTAGAAGAATGTAGGTCTACTTTCAGAGACAATTGCATAATCTAATAAAAAGATTTATAAAAGTAAGCTCTTGCCTTCTTGTTACAGTCTAATAAAGGAACTGGTTCTACAGCTTTGTTTGATGTCTATGAATTAAACAACAGGGTTTAAGAACCGGTTTATAAAAACTGGTTCTTACACAGTAAGAACTGGATTGTACTGTAGGCGTACTTTAAAAAGTAACCTAACTCTTACCTTGAGGTAAATATATACAAAGTGAATGAGCTGAAATATTTCATATATTTTGGTTACTTTCACAGTCAATCTAACTATGGCTCAGGCAGTGAGCCCCGTCAGTTGTTAAAAATTGTTTAAATCTAAGCCAAATAATTTGTTCTGTGACTATATCTTAACCACTATTTTTATGTAAGTGGGCATGTCCTTTTTTTCCTTGTAGTCTTCTTTCCAGGTTTTTCTTGTCATCATTACAAGCCTAAATCTTATAGGTGTCCCAAATTTCACGCAAGATTTGAATTTTGCATCATTTGTGTGGTAAAGTGTTGCCAATGAAAAAAAAGACAGCGTGACAGCTGACAGTTCAGGGTTATTAAAAATGGAGTGCTACATGAAAGAACAACGCGTTTTCATTGTTGAGCAATGAAAATTTACAATTTTAATTATAAACCTGTGTTTTCTATCAAAATAACTTCTTGCATGAATTTTTGGGACACCCTATAATATCTCCATTCTAGAACCATAGCAAATGATGTTGATGATATGGAGAAATTGAGAGTAATTGGAAAGCACTTTCTGATCAATTGAAAATGCAAGAAAACCCTTGAGCAGATTAGATGTGGACTGGATTATAAAGAAACGGAAGTATGCTTTCTTGTTTAGATGTGGGAAAGTTATGGGGATGGAGATAGGTAAGTAGGTAGGTAGATAGGTAGGTATGGAGACACATCAATAGGGTGAGCTAGATAGTGATACATTATTATAAGATGGAATCATTTAATATATGGCTTCAAACTGTATGTATGTCGTGTGTATGTAAGTATGTGTGTATGTATGTATGTAAATTGAAAAAAGAAAGAAGAGGAAGAAAAAGAAGTAGGAAGAGGAGGGTGAAGAAGACATAGAGATACAAAGAGATAAAACCTATGAAAAGCACATGGCATAGTCCCGGCCCACTCTAGGGAATACTTTTACATTTACCTTTTCTTTTTTCCAAAAGTATAAAAGAGAAGATAAAATACATAAGCATAAAAAAAACTGATGAAGAAATAAATAAATTAAAAAATATGTATTATGTATTGAATACAATTCATGACACAAACCTTACATAAAACTAGAGTCACATAGGAATGGGAGAGTGACTGCTTATGGGGGTTATTATGTTGGAGGTTGGGTCTCCAGCAGAAAAACTAAACAGAAAAGTAAGTGAATCCAACAGGTAATTTATGGGAAAAGCAGGATAGTTGACATAGATATTTCTTTTTTTAAGCATTCATCTAGGTTTAAGAAAATTTTCACTGTTCATTAGATGTCCAAAGTTTAAAAATATATAGTGATGGCATCATAAGTGAGTAAATATAGAACAGGGGGAAAAACTGGGTTGAGATTTCTGTTTTAATTTTGTTTTCTCCTGATCAACAACTATGGAGATACTTAGCATAGCTGATGTTGGTCCTAGGCTTTACCACGTGGTAAATTGCGCTTAGTCACTGAATTCTCCTTTCTGCAGCTGTTTTCCCCAAGAGGGGCCAGTGAGCTTGTGTGAATCCAGAAAATAGGGCACATGAGGCAGCAGGTGCTGTTGTCAGCAGAGGTTTCCCTGCTGAGAATCCAGGCCACAGCTCTGTGTGTGTGTGTGTGTGTGTGTATGAGAGAGAGAGGGAGAGAGAGAGAGAGACAAACTAAAGTTTCTTGGACGTAGCTAGACTTGATTTCAATTATTGAGTGAGCCTGTATTTTCATGGAAAACCAAGTCCTATTCACAATTCTTTATTTTCTGTAGGGCAAGGGGATAAACTGGGCTATTTGTACATTCTTTGGGATCAGAAATATCGTTTGAGTTCCTCTTCTCTCCTTAGCTCCTTCCTCCTGAATCTCATTCACCTTGATAAAAATATAGTATTTCATGATTACAATCCAGTGTGAAATCTCACTGTGCTCGAACATCTGTCATGTTTTATTCACGTAGTACAAGTATCTTTATTTAGGCCACATTTTCACTGACTTTCCAGTTAATCCCAGATATAATAGATACTGGAGAGGTTTAATGTACATTGACGTGTTTGAATTACTAAGCTACCAGTGCTATTAAGCTGAATGAGAAGAGACCCTACTATGAGTTACAAGGTTAGAATTCTTTACTTGGATGTGGCACTGATCTTTTGGGCAATTCCATGAATTTTTTTAGGGCCTCATCCTCTTGTAAATGTAAATGTTGCAGTGGAACAGCTTGTGTATGTGTGTTCATGTGTGTGCGCTTGCGTGCGCATGTGTGTGTAATTTTTCCTCATAACAAGACAAAGCTCTTTCTTTTTCAGTTTTTTTTGTTTGTTTGTTTTTGTTTTTTACCATCAGCTTCCCAAAGATTAGTTTATGAAAAGAGAGGAGCCAAAGAACTGGCTCCTAGAACTGGCAGGTGGACATTTGACTTCCTTGTTTTCTTGGGCTATTTAGTATCGTGGGGACCATCACACCTCACCAGAAGTGAAAAAGGGCTTCCAAGCCCTTTCAGTTTCAGTGATTCATCAGGTTCCAGGTGATAGCCCAGGATCTTCAGCTTCATAGCTGAGATGAACTACTAACCAGGAACATGTGAGAAAACAGTGTCAGGCCTAGTGTCACTTTGCATAGGCAGCTCCTTTGATGGCTGTGATGTGTATACTCCTGATGCATTGTTGTTGGAAGTCCTTCCTGCTAACCTTGAACTTCAAAGAGCACACAGGGTTCCTGGATAATTAGATCATTAACTCCTTAACTTGGTAACTGTGTCAGTGTTTTCAAGTAGTTGGAAACAGATCTGAGTAGACATAAATTTAATCTAGAACTCAAACCTAATAAGCCTGAATTTAAACCTAAATAGACTTGAAATTAAGTCCAGTAGAACAGAAATTAGATTCTTATTTACATACCCAATAGGACTTGCCATGCTTCATGACCAATGCACCTATAGAATCAAAGGAAAATGAATTGAATACATGATATAGATCGGTGCTTTGGCCAATTACCCTCTCCTCTTGGTTTTATTTTTTCTAGTTATTTCCATAGTGCCCAAGTAGTTAGAAAAATACAAGATCACAAGTTAATTTTGACTCATTGACATTTCAAGCCTCTTCAATCCATAAAGACAAAGAATTCCATTTCCTAATGACACTTGTGAAGGAGTTGTGTATTTCTACCAGTTGAGACAACACCACCTATGTAAGTGGAATGAGGCCTAGTCTAAATATATATTCTTATGATTCCATAGGTTTTATATAGGACCCAAGTGTTACTGACTAATATGGATGGTCATTAGGCATTGCACCATGTGATCCAGAGAAACCTGGGGCTGGCAGGGACTTCTGGGAGCCACGTAGGGAGGACAGTTTATATGTATTTAGTGTGTACTCTGTGCAGACTTGTGCTCGGTTTTCTTTTACATTTTACAATCAATCCTGACAGCAGCTTTCTAATATAGACATCATTGCTCCAATTTCCAAAATGAAGTAAAGAAATTGAGGTCTAGGAAGGTGCAGAAATGTGCCCACATAGAGACCTGCAT
The DNA here is from genome assembly GCA_004027555.1 of Craseonycteris thonglongyai. Lineage (NCBI taxonomy): Eukaryota > Metazoa > Chordata > Mammalia > Chiroptera > Craseonycteridae > Craseonycteris > Craseonycteris thonglongyai. The sequence goes on along the minus strand of PVKE010002590.1, from coordinate 72,517 downwards.
AAATATGCACATTCATTACACACACCATGCATTCTTTTGCACACACATTTGATTGTATAAATCACTTTTTCCCTCAACTAATTCTAGGATAAAGAGATATACACACTTACAAAGTTAAAGAAAAATTCAAGACAAAAATATAATAAAGGTAAGAATAAGTTTTATGTTGAATCATCAAAAGAATGGTAATAATAATAAACACTGATGCACAATTAAGTCTAGTATTTGAACAATTATTCCAGAAAAGAGAATATTTATAGAAGGATGATTTTATTTCCTCAATAGAATTCCCAGGAAGCCTCACTACTTTGTGAAATTTCATGTCCAATGGACATGAAATCAATTATATTTGAATCAATTATATTGATGTCATAGTGTCTTTCATAAATGAATCTCTTTTTGGATTTTAATGGTTTGTCTATTTTATTGCACATATACTTTTACAATACCATAGGAGGATATCATCATCATCATCATCATCATTATTTTTATTATAGGCAACCATATACCTGTTAGGTTGCCTAAATTATAGTTATCTCTTCAAAGCTATTACAGTATTTTTTATAAAATGAAATCTGTATTCTAACATAGAATAGCATTAAATATACACAAATATGCTTTTTATCACAAAATATTGTGCTAAATATCACAAAATATGCTTTATAAATATTAAATGCATATCACAAAATTGGCATTTAAAAGTAGTTTTTTAGAAAGTAAAACTTTCTTGGGACTTGAAACACAGTTTGTATGGAAGCTATGTCAGGTATCTTTGCAAACAATGTATCTGAATTATCTCAATTCTCTAAACCCAGAATGAGCAAAATGTCCTTTCCCTGAGATTGTGGTACAAACACGAAATATGTACTGTTTTTCAAAAATTATTTGATCAATTTAACAAAGACTTAAAATGTAAATAGCATATTAACCAAATTAGAATAACTCTATAGTACGGTTTTGCATTAAGTTCTCATTTTCTTCCAAAGGAAACCCTTATGTGAGGTGGTAGGAATCGTCTTTGTCCCGGTTTCCTATAGTCCTACTTTTATATATGCCAGGTTCATACATTTGTTTTATCTCCTATTGTCATATAAACTTCAGATCAATTTTTATGTATTCAGAGCTTAAAATACAAGGGTTTGACTTATTTGAAATCATTTGTGAGGACACAGTCCTAGCCTCTGAGACCCAGAGTGCACAATCCTGGAACTCAGGCAGCCAGCAGAGAGAGGACTGCAACAGTTGTTTGATTTTAGGATTGGAAAGGTTACACTTTGAATTGAAAACATTTCATTTTCTGAAGGAAGCTTTGCAGTAAACTCCAATGGAAGAGGAAATATATAAAGTGTGGCAAAGGCTTTAGTAGTCAACTGAAGTGTGTTGTGTAATTGCTTTTATATATTTTGCATTGAGGTTTTCATAGAAATTGATCAATCACTTCATTTCCTTTCAATTTAGTCAACTGTCATCTTAAACCTAAGTTTTAATGACCACCCCCCCCTCCACCTCCCCCTTCCAGGGACAAGAAGAGAGCAGAGAGAAGCTGCTCTTTGCTCATCCACTGGCTTTGGGATCAGAAAGATATATTCAGAGAACCATGACTGTGATGACTGCCAGAATCTATGCCCACCTCCGCCTTTACTTGAGATGGCCTTGTTCGTTTGCTTAACAATTGATGTGCACTGTAGGCAAACTTAATGAAACACCAAGCAGTGCTCTTTGAAGAACCTACTCGATATGATCTTGTAAACATCTATTTTACTAACTATATGAAAAGGATATTCTTGAAAACCCCTCAAATGCTTGAAGACTGGTTGGTTCCAGAACACCAGAAGCAGAACTTTGGGCTGAAGTATCATTGGTATTCCAGTCATGCTTCCCTAAGGAGGAGAGAGGAAACAGGTACCACCCCAAAATATGCCTTTTGGGGACATTGATTATTTTAATCTGTTTTTCTTTTTCAAAAAGTAAAAAACTCAGGAAAAACATTTGATGTTTCCTATTTAGCTAGAGAAGCTGGTCCAGGCAGGGAGCTGGCGTCTTAATATGAACTAAGTGTGGTAGACAGTGAGGACCCTAGCAAGACTGCTTTAATGAAAGTCCTCTTTTTGTCCCACTGTTAAAGATAGCCCAACAAACATTTATTTAAGCAGCAGTTGCCTTTCTATCTCCATGTGAATTGAGTTTTTGCCCAAACCCTTTTAAGTTCCAAACCCTACACACACACACACACACAACTTTCTCCTTAGCTCAAGATGGCATATGAGCCTTAACTCCCCAGTATGTCCTCAGAAACACCTGTGTGTATGCATGTGATATAATTTGTTATTTTTTCCTATTGGTCTGTCTGATGTTAATTTGATGATTAATCCAGCCCAAAGAACTTAGAAGGATAGAAGGAAAGTGTTTGTTCTACCCCTACAGAGGGAACCATGATGGAATAGTCACAATTTGTTACATCACTCCCAGGACTCTTAAGTAGAACAAGTCAGGTCTAAGCTAGGTCTTACATATTATATGGCTCAGTATCCTTTTTTTAAATCTGGATACTTTTAAAGGATGAAAAAAGCATGTGAAGAAGACTGAAGGAGAGTTTATGTGGAACTTCAAGGAACAAAAAATAATGAACAGGATGAAAAAAATACTCTGAGAATTAGACAGGAAATGATCAGACCGCAAATGAAGGCCAGTCCCTGTATTTTCATTCTTTCAAGAACTGGCTGAGTACTGGCTATGTGCCCCATTTTACCAAACCCCACAGCATGTGCTCCGTAGTTCACATTCTGAGGTACACACAACAGTGGGTGGGGACAGTGATGTGCAGGTGTCATGAAAGAATACAGGAAGACAGCCATGGGTTATCTTATAAGCAACTAATTAAAGGCTCCTCATACCACTCTTCAGAATTCCAGAATTGACAAAAATACCTCTAAGGAAGGCAGTAGGTTACTAGAACAAGGTTGAAGTTTTGGGGTTTTTTTTGGTTGTTTTTTTTTTTAATAGTTGGGGTGAATTCTAGCTTAGATTAAGCATTTGAAATTATTTGGAAATATTTTATTGAGTTCAGCACTTACAGTATTCAAGTCTTACTCTAAACTTGTTCTTGAAATGTGTATACTCATATTAGGGATAAGTTACTATTAAATACAAATAGCACATTTTGCTCAGGTACAGAATTCTGAAGAAATCCATGGCTATACTTCTGTGCCCAAACCACCTGTGTTCTACATTAGTTTATAATTGTGAGTTTACAAGGCTGGTTTCTTATAGGATGCTCATTTGCTTCTCAGGTCAGAACTTCCTTTAAGCCTGAGTTACCATGTAAGAAGCTTCAGGCCAACACATGAGATAATGAGCTTTATTAGTTAAAAATACGTCATGTTGTACAATTATGAGTCTATCACACTGTCTAAAAACCTGAGTTGAATGAATTTGTTGAATGAAAAAATCAATGTATGAACACATTTCACAAATTAATTACATTAACCCTTTGTAGCCCTTTTCTCATAAAATCAACAAATTCATAAATAAATTCAAACTTTAATTCAAGCTCTCTACTTCCCCCTTCTTATCTTTCCAGTTCATTCCCTCAAGTAGCCCAGCTGCCTCAGTGCTTGCCTCCAGGGCACCACAGTCATTGGTCCTAGCCGACTGAGATGAGTGATCTACCCTCACACCCCACCCTAGCACAATCCCTCAGCTGCCTTGCTTTTTCGTGTGCCTTGTGAGACCGTCATGTAACTTAATCTGCTCTCTGCCTACTGCATTCTTGCACCTGTATGAGAAGATACAGATACAGAAAATTCACCTTTTATATACATGGCTATTGACCTCAAGTGTATTCTAATTCTATCTGCAATTGATAATTTATATCCCTGGTTGTCTTCTCTTCCATTCTCTTTAACAAACTTTTCATATCATCATTTTCTCCTCAAACTCCAATGTCTTTTTCTCCATCATCTCTCTCAAGGAAAACTTGAAGTGCTGAGACCAGAAGTTATTAAACTGCTCTCATCACACATGTGCATAAACCTGTATCTGTGTCCTTCCGTTTCTGTGGTTGTGGCTTTGTCCTTGCTCCTAGCCAAGCCCTAGCCTTCCATCAACTCAATAAACACCATCCTTCTCATGTAACCAAAACAGTGCTTCAGCAACTTTCCTTCTTCTCTTCTAAGTTATTATTTTCTTGCCCCCTTTTCATTGGATCCTTTCCATCACTTTGCGATCAATGTGCTATTTCTTCAATATTTGAAATTTTTTCTTTCTTTGATGCCATGTTTCCTCTAGCCACTGCCTCATCTATTTTCTTCCTCATACAGTAAAATTCCTAGAACTATATGTTGAGACTCACTTTCTCCAACTTCTCTCCTCTACATCTCTCTAGAACCTGTCAGGATTTCCTACCTATAGTTCTATCAAAATTGTTCTTTCCTCTCTACTGGTGGGGTGATGATACCAACTGGGGAGGCTCCATTAGTTTAGGCCCCTGGATGACTGTGCAAATCCCTCCATCAAGTTTATCCACACCTCCCACTGCAGATCAGACTTTAAAGGAATGAGAAATTTTTATTAATTTTTTTAAATACTTATTTATTTTAATTTTTTACAGAGAGAGAGAGATACAGAGACAGAGACAGAGAGGGAACTGAACTGGGGGAGCTCCCAGTTCAGCATATGGTTCCGCACGGGCCGGGGCCGGGATTCGATCCCTGGTCCCCGGCGCTGCAAAGTGAGCGCTTAACCCACTGAGCCATCCCGGCTTCCCCGAAATTTTTATTAATTTAAGCCACTAAGTTTTGGGGTTTAAGTTTCAGCTCTGATGCTTCAGGGGCATGCTACTTTTTTTTTTTTCTGTACGAGCAACCAGCATTACCTTAATTATATACACCGGTCTGTTATTGGCTGATGGTTCACAGATTTATATATTCAGTCTGAGCTGTCTCCCTAAACCCCAAACCTGAATACTTGACTGTCTTTGACATTTCCACTTGGAGGTCTCACAGATACCATAAGCCTACCACCCACAAAGTTCCTGATAAATATATCTCTAAACCACATTCTCTGTAATGTTCTTTGTCTGCATTAAAGAAATAGACAAATACATGAGTGGATGGATGAATGAATACATAATTCAAAGATAAGCAGGGAATAACGTAGCATACACTAAGTATTAAACCAGGGCAGGGTAAGATGTTGATCATAGTCCACCAGTGGGACCCCCAAGCAATTTTGAGGTGACTGCCTGAATTAAGAAAAATGTGTCATAGCAGATACCACATTATGCTGGGGCCTAGCAACTAAACATTAAAAAAAAACAACATTTTTCTTTGCACGCACATATCCAGGTGCTAGAAGCAACAATTGGCTCTTTACAATCGAGGTGACAGTATATATTCGAGCAAGCAAAAATAAGTAGCTACTGTAGAGCGACACTTGAAGAAAATTAGAAGTAGCCCTTACCCTGAAAAAGTCTGCCCAGGCTGTTTTAAATTAATACTCTCTTTAAGGTGTTTTCAAGCTGTAAGGCTGATAATAAGAACTGTAAAAGCTCAGGGTCTGAAGGAAGCATGGAGATTCAGAAGTATACACTAGATTTTGCTCCTGCCCTTGGGGAAATTCCAGAAAAACACAGGAACAGTTCTTTGTGAAGAGTCTGGAAGCAACTGATGGATTTTCTTGGAGTGAATTCTTATTCAATAAGATCTGAACGAGTATGATTTTTTTTTTTTTTTAGAGTGACCTTTAGGTAGACAAATGGAAACCCAGAGGCTCTAAGGCATTACTCAAGATCAAAGAGAAGTGGAAGTAGATGAAGATGCTTGCATGACAATTGGTGTTTCAGTCAGTGGAAGTGGATGAAGATGCTTACATGACGATTGGTGTTTTCAACCCAATTTCCAAGTTTGCTTTTGGCCAGATTTCTGCCTACCATTTCCAGTAGGGTAGCAGTTGATTCAATTCTAGAATACTACATAAAACAGGCATTTGCAAATGTACCCCTCAGTTCCAACTTCTCTTTCAACATCTTTGCCATGATCTTGAAGGGTAGCAGAATATGCCAACCCCAAATCTGCTACTTCGTCACATTGATTATTTTGAGATGTAGCCACTTGACAAACAGTTCTCTGAATTCTCGGATCTGCATAAAAACAAAAGGAACTCAACTGTCATAAAAACTTCTCCCTAAGAGTTTCACCAACGGGAAAAGATAGACTCCTCACAGGAGAGGAGGCTAGAAATTGACACCAGAGAAACTCACACATTGTCACGTCTCCTTCTCTTCTTCTAAGGGCTCATTCATCTTTCCTAAAAATCATTTATTTTTTCCTAAAAGGCTACATTCTCCCTCCCCCTTTCCTACAAAAATGGTATTTCATCCTGAATTCTAAGCCGCCTTGGAGAAATATTATTTTCCCCTGGATATCTCCCATGTATACATGAAGTATACATGTTCATAAACTTCTTTATTTTTCTCTTGTTAACCTTTTCTTACAGGAGTCTTAGCTAAATACCTAAAAAAGCTGAGGGAAACGTATTTTTCCTCTCTTACGATCCCTAGAAGTACTGTTATTTACTGCGTTCCCAAAGGTACAAAGAGACTTTGAGATGCTGTGCTTAGCAACTGTAGAGACTCCATAAATATCTGTTGAATTGATGAATGAGTGTGCCTTATATGCCATGATGGAAAATATATAGAGGTTCCTGCGTAGTGTCTCCTTGCTTTGTGACTGCAACTCAGAGTTTAGACATAACCTGGCAGAGTTTAGAGGACAGGGAGTATCTATCTCCTCCTACGTGTGGCATCACAGTGACTGATGAGGGTGAGACAGATGTAGGTGTGTGTCCTTTTTACACAGATGTGTTGCTTTCAAATGCCAGATTTGTATAGCCTTTTATAAAGAAACATAAAGTTTCTTATTCTGATTCTCTTATTTTATGGAGGAACACTGAGGCTCAGAAAGATTTTGTGGTTAATGTTTGGAAACAGAATCTTGTTTAAAATACATTAGGAGATTTCAATATTGAAAGTACTGCTCTTATTTATAACCTTGAACTTATAGAAAGAAGCTTTTCAGATAGCAAAACATTTTTCTGCTGAAATGAAAGAAATGTCTCTGGCTAAAAAGAAAAAGAAAAGCCTGCAATTCCACACACAGCAGTAAAACATTCACCCCACTGCATGATAGGGGTGCTCTCAGAAGAGAGCTCTCGGCTTCTGCTGAGGACTGTCTTTTCTTCAAAAGTAAAGCTATTATGGTTTACACTTAAGAACTTTCAACTATAATAACAATATCATCAAATCAACCATACTATGAGTACTAACTTTGTATAGACAAAGATTTTTTCATTGAAATGTCATTACAAAACTAAGGTTTAGTGGTTATGAAGGGCAGATTTCAAAGAAGATAAAACATGAACATTAAAAAAGTGTATAAAACTAATTGGACTATCACTTCTGAGCATTACCTAACTATATTACCAGGTCCTCTTGCGACTATCATGCAGGCGCCTACCTATAGAGCCATTTCTTGAGCTAGCTGCTGATCCAGGGCCCACATGAACAGGAAGCTGAGAGAGCTGCTGTCCTGTGGAGAGTGTTGGCGCCCCGCTGTGGTGTAGGGGGGCCACTACCATTTAAGAAGAAGTGACCTCTGTCCTACATCTGAAAATTTACCATAACACACTAAATCAAGCTTGTCCAACCCTGGCCCACTGGTTGCATGTGACCCAGGATGGCCCAAAGCAAATTCAGAGACTTTCTTAAAACATTTATGAGATATTTTGGGGGATTTTTTTTTTTTTTTTTTTTTTTTTAGCTCATCCGTTATCAGTTAGTGTCAGTGTATTTTATTTGTGGCCCAAGACAATTCTTCTTCCAATGTGGCCCAGGGAAACCAAAAGTTTGGGCACCTCTGTTTTAAACCTTCTGGCTATCTCTGTCTGCAATCTTCTTCACACAGAAGATCCTGGGGAGTCAACCAACATTCAACAACCTCATTAAGCTCCAAGTTCCGTGAAGCAAGAGAGACAAAGTCAAATCTTGAATTTGACTTTCTTCCAGGGCAAGATTTGGGCCTGGGGGTGTGGACTTAAAACCATTCTTGCCCTAGATGATGATCCTAACTTCCTCTGCACAGCTTACATTTTAATTTTTAAGGTATACGTTCTTTTAAACTAAATTCTAAAGTCCCGTGATATTTTAATGCCAGAAATAAGTTTCAGCTTGATGATTATGATTCAGAAGAATTATTCCTGTTACAGGATTCCTTTAAATGTATTCATATTCTAATGGACCATTTTAGATAAAAAGGCAGAGAAAAAGGTTTGCCAGTTTCTCTGAGAGTCTTTCTAATTTCTTAGGAAACACTTCTATGCTAAGAGGAAGGCCAAACTCAAATCTGATAATTGTTATATGTCTGAAAATATTTAGAAATCCAGGTATGTGACTGGATTCTCACAGCATTTGGGTAGGAAGGATAAAATGAGGTGGGAGATTCCAAAATATGAACAAGGATCACTGGAGGCAAACATTTGCTGTGAAACTATTCACATCCATCTGATAGCTGACTCAACCATGAGTCAACCAAGCCTGCAGCTCCCGTCCCCAAGGCAGGAGAGCTGTCAATTCCTGGGTAAATCACACATTTACTCATCCAATACATTCTTAGTGGTCACTGACTGTGCTCTAGGCACTATGCTAGAAGCTGAGGACAAATGTATGAATCGAACAGATCTTCCTTACCTTCACAGAGCTTTCAGTTTAGTGGGAGAAAAAGCAAAATGATTAAGTGCTATGAAAAAAAGGTATGGGGAGACATAAAAGCAAAAAAGCAGAGTCTGATTAGTCCTGAAAGGCAGGTGCCAGGTTAGATGGCCTTGAGTCAGTTACCTTTGAGCTGAGACCCTAGGAGGAGTTAGCAAGATAAAGGACAGAGGGATGAAAGGCTCCCCACCCCCCATGGGGAAACAGAATGTGCAAAGGCCTTGAGGTGAGCGGGAGCACCATTGGTGAGAAGTTAGAGCTTTGAGTGAGTAGGGGAGGGGATTGTGGTAGGATGAGGGAGAAGCAGAGGTTAAAGCAGATAAGTCATTGTAGGAATTTAGTCAATCCCAATGGCACCGAGAAGCCACAAAAGGATTTTAATTTGATAGAGACATGACTTCACCTTCAGTCATTCTACGGGTATGATAATGGGTGGGGTTTTACCGCTTTCTGGGGCTAACCTCCTAGCCAAAGGGCCCTTTTGTAGATATGGCTCAGCAAAATCTGTGTCAGCATGAAGGTGTAATTTAACTCTCTTTCTTATTTGCTTTCAGGAAAAGATGAGAAGAGTGTTATTTAAACCAAGTCCTCCATCTTTCATTTATAAGAATAAATAAGAGAGCATTTTCCCAAATGTCAGACATTGATGACTATCTGCAACAATATACGTAGATTCATAAAGTGAAAGCGATGCGAGAGTCTGTAATTTCTGTAGCTACTATGGGCAGTAAGATTCTAGAAACATAGATTTGTCATTCATCTTCTTGTTTATGGTGTACAATCATTCTTATTATAAAAGCACTATGTGACTCAAACTCCTAGACATTGTCTGAATGTACCCTTGCCCTACCATTATCTCACTGAACTTGTAGCTTTGGTCTGATTTGTTTACTCTAAAGAAAACTTTATTCCGCTATGGCTTTTGTGGACATGCCTATAATATTCTCCAACATTCTAATTTAAAATCATCTGAGGAAACAACTTGCTGTTTTTAATCTACTAGTCCTGGGGTGGGGTGAAATCACTGTTAGCATAAATAGACCTGTGCTTAACTTAATTTCCTTCTGGGCCCTTGCTTGATTTGTAAATGTGGGAAGTCTTATTTAATTGGTTGTTCTTAAACCCTGTTTCTATAGCTCTTCACTTAGAAAATGGGAACAAGAATGGCCATATCTCTGGGGTTTTTAAATTCATAATTAACAAAAATATAAGTGCCTTATACAGAGCTTCTCATGTAGAGATATGCAATTTTTAAAAAGTACTTATTATTTTTCCTAAGGATATGTTAAGCACCCTACCTTTCATGAAAATTTCCAGTGAACAGAGATTGGGATGCAGATTTTTAGATGGCTCATTGATTCTTTTTAAGAAGATAACACATCCTTACATTCAATTCTGTTGCACTTTTGAAACGTGTTTTACCAGTTATTAACTGAAATGTTCCGTGTCCTCGCCTAGAATCCTTCTCTCATTTTATTGTGGACTTGTCCCTGCATTACTTTCAAGGTTAGAAATATATGTAGGTGGATAATTTTTTATTTTTTTCTGGACACTCTGCTGACAGCTCATGGATTCCCTCCCTGTTAGAACTTTGAAAACAAAGACAAAAAATCGCTTTGAATGTTGAACCGCAGGTGTTTAATAGTAGGAGTCATATTTTGACACATAAAACATTAGAAAAGAGGAAGATTTGAGTTCCTGAATATTCAAGGGAACATTGTTTCAGTTACTTGAGTGACAACGGCTCTGTTTTCACGTTCATTTCACTTTCTGGAGATAAGATGCTGGGGCAGTGTGGTTGTGCCCAGGGAGTCTAACGCCCTTGGGGGAAGGCTTCGCTTTATGAGGACATTGGCTCTGGAAGACAAAGCTCTTTTAGATCCAGAAGGAGAATCGTGCTTCCCTTCCTTCCCTTTCCTCACCACAACCAGTCCTGTAATTAGCGGAGCAAGTCAATCTAAGCTAAGCTAGGCAAATCACTGGTTTTCCACGAAATAATTACACTTGTGTTGCTCCCGGACATGTGCACCTCTAAGCCTGAAAACAGAAAGGTGCGCGCGTGTGTGTGTGTGTGTGTGCGCGCGACGGGGGCAGGGAGAGGAAAAGTGCATGCGACAGTGGCACAATGAGTGAAACTAGTATGATATAGAAAAGAAACGGACTCGGTGGAGCGTGGGAACAGCGCGTTCTGCAGAGGGCATTTTAGCGGGCAGAGAGAATGCCTTCGATGCCATCTGATAAATCTTGAAAGGGGGACAAAATGAGGCTTTTCGAAACTTTCTGTGCCATCCACAGAGTTCCGGATCGGGTTTGGGGCGGCGACGCCGGGGCCAGGCTGGTAGCGCCCCTACAGGCGCTGTCCCGCGTCTCCCTCCGACCCCGAGCCCGAGGCGCCCCCAGCTGACCGGGTGTCCCCTCCCAGGAGCCTGCGCGGGAAAGGAGCCACGAGTGGGTCGCGCCAGCCCCTTCACTGGATGGCCGCCAGACGCTGCCTCCGGGGCGGGGACAGCGCCAGCCACCTTGCTCCCGGCTCAGCGAGTCCACCCAAAGCACGCTGGCTCCGGGGGTGGCGGGTCTCGGCTCGCGGTGTCCGCGACAGGGGAGCGCAGCCGCCGCCCCCGCGGCCCCAGGGGCCCTACGTTGCCCGCAGGCTCCGGCAGGTGCGCGGTGCCCCGGCCGGGTGCTCGCGTGCTCCCGCCCCGCAGCCTGGGCGCCGCGCCGCGCCTGCCCCGCCCCCGCCCCCGCCCGCGGGCCTCCCGGGGCAGGGCCTGCAGCTGCGGCGAGCGAGCCGGGACCGGGCATGGGCCGGCGGCCGGCGGCGGAGGGCGGCTAAGGGCGGCCGAGGGTGCGTGCCCGGCCAGGCACTGTGCCCGCTCGCGGCGGGGGGCGAACCGGTGTGCTGCAGGGACCTGGCCCCGCGACGGCAGCGGCGAGCGGCGGTTGTCGCTGCCCCGCACTGTGCGGGCCCAGCGGGCGGCGCTGCCGGGCGCGATGCGCTGAGAGCGGGGAGACGAGCGTGGGGCTCGTGGGCGCGCGGGGAGCAGAGCCCATGGAGCTGGCGGGCACCGGGCGGAGCCTGCGGGCGCCACCGCCGTTGCTGCTGCTGCTGCTGCTGCTCCTGCAGGTGGCCGGGCCGGCGGGCACCCTAGCGGAGACCCTGCTGGACGCGCCCAGGACCATGGGCACCAGCTCGAGCCCGCCTAGTCCCGCGAGCGTGGTGGCCCCCGGAACGACGCCGTTCGAGGAGAGCCGGTTGCCAGTGTTCACCCTGGATTACCCCCATGTGCAGATCCCCTTCGAAATCACCCTGTGGATTCTGCTGGCCTCCCTGGCCAAGATCGGTGAGCGAGCTGGACCTGTGGGGAGGGGAGGACCGGAGGGGCAGCTCCGGAGGCTGTCCGGGTTGGAGAATTGACCTCTGAGTTCTGGCCACCTCCCCGTGGACCAGGTCGGGGGCGACAGACAGCAACTTCTTCTGGTCAAGAAACACAGGGAGGAGCCGTTTCGTGCTTTGGGTTTTTAAGTGGACATTGGCCTTGAAATAGCCCCAAGTATCAGCCCATACACATTTAGCGATTTGCTGCTTACGTCTGCCTCATTGGCCAAGTGTGACAGCCCCCTGCCAAAGCTGAGAGACCTGTTTACTGAGGGAGGAGGCCAGCCGGCTGAAGTTTATTGCTCTCACCTACTGGGAGAGAGGCCCCGCAAGCGCGGAGGTTAAACTGGTTAAAGGCCTGGATGTTGCAGGGGAGAGTCGCATGGGTGGCACCGACCCAGCCACGTACCTGGCTGATGAGGTGCGCGGAAGGGAACCAGGGACACCTGAGTGCCTGCTGCTGGGACAGGAACACTGTCTCCTCCCTCCTTTGGGCTGAGGCTGTCACTCTTCAGGAAGCGTTTTCTTGGCTGACTGAGGCCAGTGAGGTGAGAAACATACTTAAAAATAATGAACCCACTTTTTAAACTACCTTTACCTCTCATTTGGAAAGTAGAAGCCTGGGAATGTATTTTCTCACCTTCATCGCCCCTCCTCCCCCCCTCTAAACACAAACTTTTGTCATGCTCATGATACTTTTAAATTATTTTTACTTTACATTTTAATACATTTTTTTTATTTTAAAATATGCCATCTACTGTTGTCATGATTTAAAAAGTTATTAGGCCAAAATAATGTATGCATTATTACCTGTGTTTTGTCCGTTTGCCTTGTGAAAAGTCCTGTGATACAAGGTGAGGCAGGTTTCCATAAAGAGTGAAAAGACACGCTGCCTGTGGCCCTTGAGGAGTTTACTGATTAGTGTGAGAGATGCTACACATGTCAGTGATCACAAAGCAGAAAGTGCATTATGCGTGAAAAGTTCAGAAAAAGTTCAGAAAAGATAACAAGACAGTGCAGGGAGACAGGAATCACTTCCTCATGCAATGTAAGCCTTTAGAGGCTGGGTTTCCAAGGAAGACCAGGATATGGTCAGTTGGAGATGAGAGGAAAACCTGTTCCTCAGAGGCATGCACACAGACGTAAATTGGAAGGGAAGTGCAAGGCAGCTAGAAAAGATGGTCTATGGGAGGTACATAAGTCTGAAGCAGCCTCAATTAATTAGATTCTGTCAGTGGTGACCAAAGGAGGCACATGCTACTTAATGTCTTTGCTGTCTGTGATTACCTGGCTTTGACATGGTTCTACTAGTGGAGTGTTTTAATTCCACTGAGAAATAGAATGAGGGAAAGTGGATTTCCCGGTCAGGCCAGACGTGCACATTTACATACACTCATTGCCTGTAATAATAAACCCAGGTGTCCTCTCCTCCTACGAGCCTCACAACAACCCTGCCTTGTAGGAAGGACAGATATTAATACTCTCCCTTGAGAGAGGTGGAAACTGAAACTCAGAGCATTTATACTCGTCCAGGTTGCCCACAGACACACAGAGTGGGGAGCCAAGGGCAAGTTCTGTTCACTCTCGGAGTCCCAACCTCCATCACAGAACGGGTGCTTTGTGCCCTGTTTCCACTGCTGCGTCTCTGTCACCATTTCTATTGAGTTACAACTCTTTCTTCTGTTCTTCACTTCTGATTATTTTAATCTGATTAATTGCACTAATAACACCTGTGAGTAGGCACTTAAGTTCATTATGTCTAATTTTCACAACCATCCCAGGAATTATTACCCTGTTTCACATCCGAGGAAACTGAGAACTGGGGAGGATAACTTGGTGGGTGAGCTGGACCCCCCCCACCCCAGGTCTGTCTGATATCTCATCTTTGTGTCTATACCGGCAGCCTGTTTTGTTGTGAAAATTCAATGACAATTATATGCCTAACATTCTTAGGATAATGCAGGGCATGTAGTAAAACCACTAAACAGTGTCATCAATACTAGGAGTGGTAGTGAGAGTGGCAGCAGTGACCGAGAAGATCTCTGGCCCTCCATTCGTTGTGCACTGTGCTGGCTGGCTGCCTGCTGCATCTCTCTGCTTCCGTTTTAGATTTATTTATTTTTTTATTGTTTTTGACAGAGAGAGAGAGAGAGAGAGAGAGAGAGACAGACAGACAGAAATACAGAGCCAGAGACAGAGAGAAGGGGGAGGGCCCAGAACAGTCTCCACAGTTGCACATCATTTGTTTTTCTACATAGTTTCATTCCACAGGTGGGAGTGGGGCTGCACAGGGCAGGAACTGGGCCAGGGTCTTCACCCCGGTGAGAACTGAACTGGGGACACTCCCCAATTCAGCATATGGGTCCACACGGGCCAGGGCCGGGGCTGGGATTCGATCCTCTGTCCCCAGGGTTGCAAAGTGAGCGCTCAACCCACTGAGCAATCCCGGCTTCCCTGCTTCCGTTTTAGGCTTAGCCTTCTCTGCGTGTTCTTGATCTGTGGGCTGCCTGCTTCTGTGCACTCCTTTTCTATCATGATCTCTTCATCTTCTTTGACCTCACACTGTGTAGCATTTTATTAAAAGGCATTTATGCTTGTATGAGGTCACAGGTGTATTGATCTGCCTCTTGGCAGTTTTCTTTTCCAGGTGTTCCCTGGCACTTATCATTCTCCTGATCATCACTGCCTTTCCCAAGTGCTACTTCTCTGGCCACTGTTTCCTCTTTCTTTCCTTTCTGCATCTGGAGTGGCACAGAGATGGGTACAAAGACAAATGTTTACGGTTCTGGTCCAGGAGACTTTGAGCAAAGAGGGGTCTGAAAGGAGACCACCATGGGTGGGGTGAAGGGTATAGTTCTCAGAGCAGAAGGTATAGTTTCAGAATCCCCAAAGCTGGTACTGGGCTCTTTTCCAGGTGCTTCCTGTATACAAGGGCTGTCCAGAAAAAAATCCAGCCACTGTTAATAAAACGAGAACAGTTACACGGCTGGATACTTTCTGGACAGCCCTGGTATAGTCCATTGTTGTCTTCTGTTGTAATTCTGTTCCTAGAGGAGCCTGGAAATGTTCAGAGATCTCCCCAACTTGCTTCCTCCAGGCCCCAAACTTTCTGCTGGGCTTTGGGAAGACTGTCCTGGTAGGTGGGACATTTTCACAGCCCATTAAGCGTCTTCTAGTCTTTCCAGTTCTGTTTTAACTTTGGCACTGGAAAAACTTATTTTGGGTAGCGTGTATGACTTAATTTGCTCATATTTGAAGAGGATGATGAATTGAGCTGTGTTGGGGGATCTGAGGCTATGAGGTAACAGGAGTATTAACTCATGCAAAATGCCATGGTTTCTATTTGGAGCACTTTTATGCTGTGTACCTGCTGTACCTGAACTTGCCTGCCCAGAGAACATGGAGAAATATTGGGAATGATTAATCTAAACAAGGTTAAATCAGGTTACCCAAAATGGAGTCTCCTAATAACATTTGTAGGAGGTTTAAATGACCTGAAACTGACAGAACATTGTATGTCAACTGTAATTGAAAAATAAAATTTACAAAACCATGTCTGATGGTGAATTCAAAATAGTGTTCTAGATTGCAACACAATAAATATAACCTTAGAAATATTACAATCAGAAGTGAGAAAATGCATTTTTGGCAGTATTTTTTAATAATTCAATTTAACTTTTTATTGTTTTACCTATTATCAGGAAAAATGAACTTCCTAATTATTTGGTGAAAAAGGAAGTTTTGTAGTCATAAAATTTCCTCAAGTGATGATGATGTTGTGTCTGTATAAGTGAAATAAGTTAAATAAAAGAACCCAGCAAATTTATTACAGCTTTGAAAAGTTCTTTATAATTTTGGCAAGAAACAGCTCCCAGTTTATTTTCATTTACATCCTTACACATGTGAACTCTTATTGTTCTTTCATGTTGAATATTTATATTTTGATTAATTTTTTTTCTTTTTCTAATAGTTATAAATGAACACTTTTCCTTGGTAAATCCTGCACATAGGGATGGTGTTATATAGCTTGGAAAAATAGGTAAAGGATCAAGGAGAGAAAAATTTCCTGGATTGTTCTAAGATTGTCTTCTCTGATTTTTTTTGCCAGTAAAATGGGTCAATTGGATTTGTCATAAGCTGGGTGAACTTGGGCATTCATTCCGCCTCTAGTTGAAGTTTAGGGCCAACGCACTGGGTCCCTTTCTCTTTAAAGTACGGTGATACCTTGGAATCTGAATGCCCCAAAACTCTAACAACGTGGAATCTAAATGAAAAAAATCAAGCAAATTTTGCCTCAGAATCCAAATGCTGCTTTATCTGAATGCCCACTCGTCTTGGAACTCAAAGGGTTTAGAACTTGAACAGGATTCTGGGATGGATTAAATTCAAATTCCAAGGCATCCGCTGTATCAGATAGATACCCCTTCTTTGTCCTTGGTGGTTTTCCAGATGCCCCTTCATTTATCTTGTAGTCTTGTGGAGCTGGTCTATTTGACTCTTCCAGATGTCGCCAATCACCCAGCCTTTTTCAGTTCCTTTGTCCTTAAACTTGGGGTTAGGATTGCAGAATATCCCACTGCCCTCCATCCTCTTGTCTTGAAGTAACTTGTACTACTTTGTTAAAGAAAGACAAAGCAATTTGGTTCATAAAGATTTCTTCTCTGTATTTGAAACATGAAACAAGAGAGTCCTTGGATCATACCTGCCTGATGAGAGCTTGATCTTTAGGAAAAATCTATCCTTGCCCTTTATTTGTTTCTCTTTGTCATATTTGGCTTTCAGGAAGCATGTGTACCAGCTGGTTGGTCAGTGGATGAAGCTTGTGGTCTATTACTTGAACCCCATCTCACTTTGAATATGCTTCTAAAGCCTGGTCTTCTTGATGGCGCAGTTTGCCCCAGACAAAGGTGAAAGAAGAGTTCTGATGCCTTTCTGTCTCAAAGCCTCCATCTCTTCCCATTGGGCTAACCATGCATTTCCTGTTTTCTGTTTGAAGGACACAAAACAGCTTTCTCATCTTCTTTCAAATAATCATTTCAAGTGCCTTCTGTAATTTTATCATTGCACTCTACCATAGAAAGATTTTTGTACCTTTTCAAATAATAGCATATTATTATTATAAAATAATATTTTTCACCAAAAATGTTATTCATTGTATCAGCTTTAACAATGACAAAAATATTTATCATTAATGGGATGCTTTATTTTTTACATATATTGAAGCCCTTAGCAGTATACAAAAAACCTTTTGTATGAACTTGTTCCCTGTAGATTGTAAAAACCCAGCTGTAATAAAACGAAGTGAATCTGATGGCTTGATATGGATAGATTTTCACCAATGATTGATTCTATGTTTTTTTGTTGTTGTTTTTTTTTGTCATGTACTTTAGACCTGGTTTATATCTAACTCCTCCAGATTTGTTTTTAATTTATATAAGCAATGTTTACATAGATTTGCAAACATGCTTCCTGATTTGTCTTCATTGTAACTTCTTGTATCTCACTTTTCTCTGGATTGTTTCCTTTTTACTGAAATATGTTTTTTTTTACTAGCTGCTTCAGGGAGAGCCTTTGATTGATACGTTCTCTTGGGTTTTGTGTGAGAATGTCTTTATTTTGATTATTTTCTTGAATGATTATATAACAGCAGTTGAGTTATTAGCACTTACCAGTTGGAAGGTGCTATTTCATTACTTTTTGCCCTCTTTTGTTGCTAAAGGAGAATTATGTTGTTATTTTCATTGGTGTTTAGGATGAATCCCACCTTTCCCTCTTGCTTTTCAAGATTTTGCAGGGATGCCGGGATAGCTCAATAGGTTGAGTACTTGCCTTGCAACCGCGAAGTCTGGGGATTGAATCCTGGCCCCAGCTCCTGCAAAACCCAGATGCAGTACTGCCTCCCACTCAGGAGGCCCCTCGCAACCCCACATCCACCTGTGTAGAATGTAACTATGTCACAACTAATGATGTACAACTATGGAGACTGTTCTGGGCCCTCTCCCCTTCTGTGTGTCTCTCACCTTCTCTCAAAACAATAAAATAAATCTGTAAAAAACAAAAACAAAAAAACCCACAAGATTTTTATTTGGTTATTCTGCTTTTTCCTGTGCATTTATTTTAATTCCTTGGAACTTCTGCTTCCATGTTTCTTTCCTTTTTTAAAAGATTTATTTTATTGTTTTTTGACAGAGATAGAGACAGACAGAAACTGAGAGAGACAGAGAGAAGGTGGGGTGGGGCAGAGCAGTCTCTATAATTGTATGTCATCAGTTTTCAACATGGTTTTGTTCCACAATGGTGGGCAGGGGCCGTGCAGAACAGAACTGGGTGAGGGCCTCCTGCATGGGAAGCACGTCTCCTCAAACCAGAGGCCAAACTGGCGGGGGGCAAGAACCAAACTGGGGGCCTCCTGCATGGGAAGCACACCCCAGTTCAGCATATGGGTCCGCATAGGCCGGGGCTGGGATTCAATCCTCGGTCCCCAGGGCTGCAAAGCAAGCACTTAACCTGCTGAGTCATCCCGGCTTCCCCAGCTTCCATGTTTCTTAATGCCATTTAATGTTTTTTGTTTTTTTTTTTTTTCATTTCTTTTCCCTTTTCTTCTATTTTTGGGTGATTTTTATCAGATCTTTTTTTCCACCCTATCTTATTATTTTCAGTGAGTTTCTAATCTGTGGTTAACTTACTAATTAGATTTTTCATTTTAATTGTATTTTCACTTAAGCCTTTTTGGTCATTTTTCAAGTCCATCTGCATTTTGTTCATGCTCTTTATTATTTAATTATGGTTTTTATTCCTCCTTTTATTCTGTATTATTTAAGCTGCATTTGTTTTATAGATACATTTGTTTAAATTGTTCCATTATTTCTAGTTATTTTGGGGAGGTTGCAAATTTTTATATTTATTACATCTACTGACTTTCCTTTTTATATACTTATTTCCTAATATAAATTGTAGTTTTTATTGTGATGTAGCTTCAGTAGAGGATGTTTACTTGGTAGGATTCTGTTTTCTTTAAATTGTGAAAGGTTCTTGCAGAACGGTTTTGAGTGTTCTTGCTTGGACCTGGGGTTTCAGTGATTGGTTTTTAGTATTAGTTGTTTTTTTTTAGCTTGGTTTTCCAGTATAATTCAAGTACTGCAAATATAGAACTTATACTAATATGTGGTGTAGACCTGGAGTTTTATGCATTACAGGGGAATATTTCCTCTGCCCAAGGCCATAAAGAGTTGACATGTTTCGTTCTGTTTCTTCTCTGGCAATGAGTATCTTTCACTCTTTTTTTTTTTTTTTTTTTAATTCAGGACAGTGTAGCTCTTTGAGTCTGGGGGATTTGTGCTTGAGTCCTCCTCTTACTGGTCTGAAGTGACATACCGTAGGCCAGGTAGTATCTAAGTCTGGAATTCTCTTAGGTCACAGTGGCTTGAAATTCTACCTACATCGCTTGCTTTGATTTCTGTCCTTATTTCTGGCTTCCTAGACATTTAAACAATTGTTTTTTGATATGGCTAGATATTAATATTGTATGTTTTTAGTGAGCAGAGGCTCTGTGTTGACATCAGATGGCTCAGTGACATTTTACATGGCACTTCCTAAGAAATGCTTTCTATATAATGTTCAAAGTCCCTAGGTTTGTTCTGCTAATAGACTGTTATATGGAATTTCTTTAAAGATTTATTTTTATTGTTTTTGAGAGAGAGAGAGATAGAGAGAGATACAGAGACAGAGAGAAGGGGGAGGGCCCAGAACAGTCTTCATAGTTGCACATCATCGGTTTTTCCACACAGTTTCATTCCACAGGTGGGTGTGGGGCTGCACAGGGCAGGAACTGGGCCGGGGTCTCATCCCAGTGAGAACTGAACTGGGGGCACTCCCCAGTTCAGCATATGGGTCCGCACAGGCCAGAGCTGGGATTCGATCCTCAGTCCCTGGGGCTGCAAAGTGAATGTTTAACCCACTGAGCCATCCCGGCTTCCCCTGGAATTTCTTTAAGTTAAAAATAATGTGTACTTTTCTAGTTTCTCTTTCTGCAGGATGTAAAGGTGTCTTATGACTCTGACAAGTCTTTACCTATTTGGTTCTCTCATTTAATTAGTATAAGTAGGGATATACATCTGCCCCATCTGTTTACTATTTCCATAGCGATGACATGAAATACTTTGTAGGGGAGGAAATCCTTTCTAAGAAAGATTTTACTCTTCTAGCAAAAGCAACTTAAGCCAAGACAAACACGTGTTTATTTTATTAAAGTGATGTGTAGACATGGGTGTATTGTTATTCTAAACAAGACATGCAAAATTATAGGTTACTCTCTTGCAATTACATCTTTTAAATGTAATGAATCATAATTGATGTACTTCCTGTAACAATGCTGCATAATGTTCATCACTGTCCAAGACTTTTCTAATCTTGATTTAAAAAATTCATCCCTGATATGAAGACATGTGTAGTCTTCTAACTCATCAGTAATTCCAGAAGAGGGCATGGGAACTCAACTGAAAGTTTTCCACGTAACTGTGACAGTAGCATATTTTAAATGTGAGTTTCATGTTATTACTTAGTGTTGGCAGAAAAAACACTCATGTATGAAAGACAGAAAAGAAAAGTCAAATCCACAATTATATTTAGAGATTTTAAGTGAAAATGAATCTGATTACACAAGCCTGCTCTGCATGGGAAAGCACTCTAAAATAAAGTTGGGAGGTTTTCTTATCCATGGAAAGTTCCTCGTGGAGTCATGGGATAGTGAAGCGATTCTGCGCCATATTTCTGTGACTATGCCACTGGCAATGCTGCTACTCTATTCCTGAGCTTGTTTCCTAACCATTCACAGTCTGGGAAACCCGAGCCATGCAATGTAACTGAGTGAAGCCTTTTATGGTGGCAGTAGAGGGCAGAGATGGGTGATCATTGCTGGGTAATCCCTCTATCATGTTTTCTTTAATAAAATAATAATAATAGCTAACGATAGTAAAGCATTTTCCAGTGCCAGGTATTTGGGCCAAGTGCTTTGTACCCATTATCTTATTTAATCGTTGCAGTAACTGAGTGGTAGGCAACATTATTATCCCTAGTGTTAAGAATGACATGAGGAAACAGGGTTTGAGTGCTCAGGGACTGTGCTCAAGGTATTGCAGCTTTTACATGGTCGAGGTGGGATACTTGGCTTGTGTCCTTTATCACTTCACTGTGTCTTTCCCTGCCATCCCACCACTCATAGAAAATAATATTAATTTCTAAACCTCTGTCGATGGTCTTCAGAGCACCTTGATGGTGGATGTTGGGCCGTGTGTGGTAGGAACCGAACTGGGGGCCTCACCCTCCCAGCTGTTACCAGTTGTACTGCAGTTCAGCACATGGGTTGCATGGGCCAGTGCCAGGAATCGAACTCGGGGCCTCATGATTGCAAAGTAGGTGCTCAGCCACTGAGCCATCCCAGCATCCCCAGGGGATGTAGGGTTTTAATGCTTTTGAAATACATATTTGTCATGTTAAGGATTAATAGGTTAAAGGTTCAAACCATATAACTTGGGATATTGTGTAAATTTTAATAGGCCACTGTCTAACCCCACAGATTTACAGGAGAAAAGATGTCACATCTGTTTCATTATTGCACATACGTACACACTTTTTGAATTACACATGTACACATCACAGAGGGATACATATGCACATATCAGTGACATTCGTTGGGACATAAGCTCCATGAGTGAAGGCATTTTGTTTGATTCACTGTCTAGAACAGAGCCTGGCACGTAGTAGGTACTCAACAAATAATTATAGAGGAAATGAATAACTAAATAATATATAGAAATACTTTTTGTTAGATCTCAATTTAATCGTGGTAATCAAGGTAAATACAGCCTGGTTTGTCCATGATATTCCTGGTTTACATTTGTTATCCTAGCACAGGTATAAATAGTGTGTTCTTTCTCCCTCAAATGTGCTGTTTGCATGATCATTTATTTGGTCACTCTAGTTATAATACATGTGTGCTATTATTGTGCTTACTTCAGTAATTTAAGCTCTATTGTTCAAAATCTTAGCTCTACCACTCGCTACCTGTGGACTTTAGATGTTTTAATAATAAACTTCTCTAAACTCAGTTATTTCATCTGTAAAATGGGATGATAACAGTAGCTTCCTCATTAGGTTGTTGTGAGGATAGAATTAAGGCACTTTATAAATGTGCTGTCCCACAGACCTTGGAAATTGGGTTAGTCCTTCATTGAGAACATACATCTTGCTTCCTTCTCCAAAGTGTAATAGCATTATACCACGAAAGTCTATTTTGTCCAGTTTTTTCATAGCAAGTTGCTAGATTGTTTAAATGTTCCTGGCTCCTGCTTTTGGTGTTTTGCATATGTTTCTGTCTAAATCATACATATTTTGGTTTCCAGTGTTTCATAAAGTTAAAAATTCATCTTACTGCTTTTGTAAGCTAGTTTGCAGTGGAATGCAAAGGCAGTGCGCATCCCTTGTGTGAGCCCCGGTTTCTAGCTTGGAAATTGAAGGGTGCACAGCCAGGCATATTAGGTGGAGGGCAGAAGAGAGGTTCACGGTCAAGTGAGACCTTCTCTACAGGAGCAGATGCTCATCTTGACCCTCCTCCTGACACCCCCTGAGCTGCTGAGTCTGCTCAACGTCATCAGGGTCCACATACATGTCAACTCACAGGTAGGGGGTGTGTAATTGCTAAGCAGTAGATTTCTAAGTCTGCTTGTACTTTTTGAACAAACCCCCAGGTTTCTTTAGGCATCTAGCTAAGAAAGAGTTCTAAAGCAAAGTGCTACCCAAAGTAATTATTGCTATGAAAACTGTCAAGCAGCCTTCTTCATCCTCAGAATTCTAAAGCAGAACCACACATTGGCTGAGCGTGTTTTCGCTGAAGGACACACTCAAATGGTGAGAAACGGGGAGACTTTGTGGCTCCTCCATTCTCTGAATGAAATCGCTGCTCCTCAGAAAGGCACACAGTGTCAGCTAGTCTTCTTAGGAGAATGGCATCGTGCATCATGCGTTTTCCTGCGAGCTGTTTGGAACGAGGTGAAGATGCTGCCTCCAGCTGGAGGGGCTCACAGGTCACTTAAAGAGAATTAGAACACATCTGGACATGCGCGAAAAAGTCCTCATGGGGTTTCTCTGTGGGCTGCTGCTGCCCAGGCGTACTTTGTTCGGCACTTGTACCAGTCTCTGAACTGCGATTATTTATTTATTAGTCCCCTATGTGTTCACTGTTCCTTCTTGAGGAGAGGCTCTGTGAGGGCGGGGTGGGGGGGGGCAAGGGGGCGTTCTGTCTTTTTATCTACGTCTGTGGACCTTAGAATGCAGGGAGCTAAAACTCAGGACGTCTGCATTCTCAATAATACTGTTTCATATTTTTAGTTGTTTCACACTTATAATCTGTTTAGATTCTCACAAGAGTCTTTACTTTTGAAATTTATTTTACTACCTTTTTTTTTTTTTTTTTACTGCTGGCATTCATTCTTGCACTCATATCTGAAACTCTTCTCGTGAGTGCTAATAGCTTTGCAAAAGGGATTTGGTTGACACGATGGCTAGTTTATGTATTTAATACCGTAGTTCCCCTGCAGTGACGTTTTTGTTGTTTTTGTTATTTTCATTTGTTCTTGATGTTTCAATTTTATGTTTCGAGGCCACTGAAATGAGGGGGGTTGTTCCCATTCCTAAATATCTGAACAAATAACTATCATTGGTAGGACTCCAGTCCTCCTACTAATACTAAACATATTAGTAGGTTTGATTATTATTTTAATGAAACATAATACTTATGGTGAAGGTGGAACCATAGGACTTCTTACAATGCGTACATCTTGATACTCATTGAAACCCCTTTGGTCTTGGTGATGACAGACACATGGGCAGTCACATGGACGGATGTGCAAAGACCACCGAGTTGGTAATCAGAAGCCAGACAGGAGGCAAAGTGAACAAAAACGCTGTGTTTCTAAGAAGATTAGTAAATAGTGTAATTTACTAAATGGGGTTGTTTAGTAGTTTAGCCCAGCCACCAGCATGCAAGTATTTCCCTTCCCTCCGTGTAAATAACTCATGACTGCAGTTAAATGTTAGCAACCACTTAATTGAAAAATGAAATCAGGTAGCAATTACTGGCAACTGTATGTGTTTGTTTGTTTTTTTAACTATACTTTGATCTATTTATTTTAAGCAAGTGGTAAATTTGTTTAGAAGGCAGGCTCTTAAAGGAATAAAAAACAAACAGAAAATAACATTTCAACACAAGGTGGTGTGGTGGGTGGGGTGGGCTCGCTGGGTAACCTTGTCCAACTTAATGATAGCAGTAGGCAAAGAAAACCAAAATTGGCATATACTATTTATGACCACATGGGTTGAAAGAATGGCAAATCCTAGGACTTGACTTCTAGCCTGGGGCAATAAAATAAAAATTGCTTTCAACTGTTGGTCTGCATGGAAAATTTTGAATGTAGGTTACAGCCTCCCAGAGTCCTTACCACCACTCACCCAGCGTCATGCCCCTCCCCCTATCCTCCCTGCCCCTTCACTATGCAGAGGGTTAATTCAGAAATAGTCACCAAAACTGAATATGGGGATTCTGTCACTCTCCCTAAATTTGTCTACACACTGACGAGTTTTACCCTCAGAACAGTTTCTTCAAATCTAATCTTTTCTTGGTCCAACCCCTTCATCAAATGGCATTACTAAATGGAAAAAGAAGAAAAGCAAAGAGAAAGAAAGAAAAGAAGGTGGGGGCCCCGAGCCACATGGGATGAAACTCAGTAAAGTTGGAGCGGTCTCGAGCCAGGTGAGGGCTGTGGAGTCGTCTTCATAACTGTGAAGTCTAAACCTGCAGTCTTGACACATTCAGAACAAGTTCTGTGACAATTTTATGCTGCACTGCACGTCACCTGCAAGATGGCTGGAAGACTTTTCTAATAAGAGTATGCAGCGTATCTTCAGGCTGCTCTCAGCCTTTTTACAGTGCGGATCTTGTTTCCCACCTGGCCGTACTAGAAATTCCCCTGGCATGTGTGGATTGCTTTACCCGGCATGGGAAGGCATGGATTTCACACCCAGATATAATATATGCAGAAGTACTTTGAACACTGTCAGTGGCATTATTACTTCTGGGAGCAGAGTTGCTGTCTTGGTGGGCAGACAGGGTGCCTCCTAGTTATTTAATGATTTCCGGGCCATCTGACGGTACAATATGTGTATTGCATCTTGGCTGCACAATGTTTGTGGAGCATTTTGCAAAATTCATGTGACGCACACCTCAGATTGTCCTTCTGTTGGCTGCCATAGACTCTGAGAGAGCTGATAGCAAGAACTGAACATCTTTAGAATCTATCCTCCTGGCCTGTTCCACCTGTAGATTCAAAGAGGACAATGTGACCCACAAACAGAGTAATCTAAGATGGTCTGTTTTAGCGGAAGTATCCAAGATGGTGAAGTACATAATTGGTCTTGATCTTTGAAAGCAGGGTAATGGTAAACAATCTAATGTAAAATTCAAAACCATGAATAACTCTAATGAAAAAGGAGAAATATGATTTTTAGAAAAGTACAATGTTTGTTTATTTACCATTTCTTCACTGGCTTTTCTCAGACTACTTATCTTGGAAAGGAAAAAATTTATTTGCTCTTTATAAGATCAGAATGCAAAACAATTATGCTACAAATACTTCACATAGGTGCTAATTAGCCAGTCTCTCTTGCATGATAATCTCTTTCAAAATCCCTGGAGAAATAGTGAGTGTTTGTACCACAGAAGTAGCCACCTAGAGCCATCTAGCAGTGAGGGCCTGTGACTGTCACTTCATTGGAATAGATTTTATAGAGATATTGGAGGGCAATAGAAATGCTGGGAGGCACAAGACAGGAGCTATGTCAATAGCATTGTTCATTGTACAATGTGCTCCATTGTTCTTGCTGCAGTGACAGCCCCACTAACAGCCTGGAGAACTTCATTGTGACTGGCCTGCCCCCAACCCATGTGGGCAGCAGACGCCTGGAGAGACCTAGCCTGTTGGCTTCCCTGCAGGTCCCTGGAGCCATGGGTACCAGTGCCAGGAGCATCTTCCCAGGCTACCCTAATTCCACCTATTCCTGCTCAGAGTGTAGGTCCTACCAGACACCTCCATGTGTGGGACCAAAGATTTCTCTGTATTCAAAGGGGTAGCTTGCTATTTATTCAGCTTGTAACTTTCCTTGAAATCCAGAGTGATATAATCTTTTTTTTCCCCATATCAAATTCTTGAGAGCCGTGTCTGCAGCTATAACTACCTGCCTTTGGCCTCAGTAGACGTGTCCTTTTGTATGACGGGAAACTCAGTCAGTGTTGGATGCAATGTCTTTCATGAAGCACCATGAACCAGAGGGTTTATGGATGGGTGTGTGTGAGTGTGTGTGTAGGTGTGTGTGTGCTATGCACACCGCCACACATACACACACTCATAACTTTTAAGTCTGCCGTGAGTAAGTACAAGGCTATTGGTTAAAAAGCAAATGTGAAATTGTAGCTGTTCTTCAGGCCCAACTTCTTGCAGAGAGAAAACTACAATATTGAGAATTGATCTTACCTTGCTGATGGTCCGGGAGTGGAAATGAACTTCACTAGCTCCTTGTGCTTCCCAAGATGTCAGAGAACTCACCCCATTGACAGAACCCAGCTTGGGGCCCACCAAAGACAGGCAGGCACCCCCGGTCCCTGAGGAGCTGAGCCTTCACTCACTTGCTTAAGAGATGGGAAGCCAGTCCTATGATTCATGGAAACTTGGAGCCTATGCTGTGTTCTCGTTGCTGTGGTGGAGATTTGAAGTCAGGGCAAAGAACAGTGAAGAGAAATAGAATGGAAGGTTGCTTCATCTCAGTCTCCATTGCAGTCTTTGTAGTATCTGAAGATTGGCTTTTGCAGTTGAGGTTCAGGCAGGTAGCAAAGAGTGTGGATCTGATAGCATATATGCAAGTCCCATGAGACAGGTGAAGCACGCTGCAGGGGTGGGGAAGTGGTGGGCAGGCAAGCTGGAGAAACAACACTTGTCCTGACTAAAGGAAGCCCCTGACCAGCTCCAGCTGATTGTCACCTTGCACAAATTGGCATGGGCGAGGGACAGAGGGCCCAGATTGCTGATACTCCAAGATAAGCAGACAAGATCATTTCTCTCAGTTTCTAAAGATTATCCCCATATTTAAAAACAGTAGAGAAGCAAAACAAAATAGGCCTGCAGGCCATGTTGGTCTGTCACCTGTCAGTTTGCAACCTCTTGTCCAGACTTTGTCATGTTCCATGAGATTTTGCTTTTAGCATTTATGCCTGGTTATGCTTAAGGGAGCTGAGTCTACTGTTTGGGATACTTATGTAGTCAGATTGAGTGGAATTTGTTTTATAGTTAAGTTAAAAATAATCAGTGTAAGTGCCATTCTTAGAATATGATCATGTTCCAAAAAGGGAAACAAATGAACAAAAATGGTGACATATTCATAATCATTGATAAAATTAGAAACCACCATGGAATATTTACCGGTAAGTGAAAGGTGGTCATATTATTTCTTTTTATTTTTAAAGATTTATTTTTATTGTTTTTTGACACAGAGAGAGAGACAGAAAAGAGGAGGGCCCAAAGCAGTCTCCATAGTTGTACATCATCAGTTTTTCTATATAGTTTCACTCCACAGGTGGGTGGGAGCCAGGCAAGACTGGGCGGGGGCCGCCTGCATGGGAGTCATGATCCTGCTGGGACCTCCTACATGGGAAGCATGCCCGGCGCAGGATCTGAACCAGGGGTCTCCCACATGGGAAGCTAGCCCCGGTGAGTTCAGCATATGGGTCCACATGGGCCAGGGCCGGGATTCAATCCTTGGACCCTGGGGCTGCAAGATGAGCACTCAACCCTCTGAGCCATCCAGACATCCCCAGAAGGTGGTCATGTTTTACACCCTGAATAAGGAGGTAGGCATGGGAAGCAGGACTGGGCTATGTGTCAGGAGGTCATCGTGTCCTTCTCACGCTACCTCTGATATTGACTTAAATTACACAGTAACTTCATCGTCTATGAAAGGTGTGCTCTGTGGCTAAATCACTTGTCATCCTGATAATTCTTAATATCTGCAACGGTGTAATGAGGTGTTACTTACCCTCACTAAAACTTCTCTGTTTTTTATATTTAATTAAGAATAACAGGCCTTGGAATCTCAGTACATTCTCAGATACCGTGTAAAGATGCATGTTCCTTCCAAAATATATCTATGAGTAAAATCAATGAGGTTTAAATATAATGAAAACAATATTGTTCACTGAGCATTATTTTGAATAAACCCATAGAAATATTACAAGGGAGGGCTCATAAATTTTGCCCCTCCCCGTAGTACTTTTTGTTACATTAGACATATCTGGATATAATTGGTTCTGTGTAGTCACATGGTAACTCCCCTTCATCATTCTTGACCTTGCGTACACATATGCTTACATTTTTCACTCAGTGTACATCGGAATGGGAGAGTGTTCAGATGTTTGTTTCAAACAACATGCTGTTATTAAATTCTTAAGAGCAGAAAACATTTCTGCAATGGAAATTCACAGACAAATGTAAGCTGTTTATGGTTATCACGTGTTTGTGTGAATACAGTAAGGTGCTGGGTAAGGGTGTTCAAAGATGGACAAGCACATTTGAGTGACAAATCACGAAGTCGAAGGCCTATGACTGCGAGATCAACTTCATCGAGATCACGGAAGTATAGTGAAGTGTGTGGTTATTTTGTAGAAAAAATAATCATACAGCTTTGCAAATAAATTATGTAGGTATATTTCTTTTAAAATTTCATTAAAATATCTTTTCCCGCTCATTTTCTATTTAAGTAGAGGCAAAATTTATCAGCCCGGCTTGTACTTGCTGTGGTAGATTATTATACCATGTTAATATGCTATGACTTGCTTAACCACTTTCCCTTTGACATTTTTCTAAGGGCACTTTGGCAAAAATTAGTTACTTTAACCTTTGAATTACAGAAAAATTCTGAGTTTTTGCTTTTTATTTTTAAACTGATCATGTCTTGCATATTTTGTATCACCATTCTGAGAATGTGGCTCCACTGAGTGGTCAGTGTTTTGGGTTATATGCCTGGTGACAGTACCTATCAGCAGAGATCAAGTATAGCAACATCTTTCCATACTTGTTTGTTTAACAGTGTTTATGCAGTTATATCAATATTTTCTTTTGCTTTGCCATAATCATTTTAAAAGAATGAGTAGAAAAATAGCAAAATGAAAGTGAGGATTTTTTCCCCATGTGGTAAAATACACATAACATAAATTTACCACTTCAGCGATTTTAAGTGTACAAATCAGTGGCATTAAGAACATTTACAATATCGTGAAAACATCACCACCATCCATTTCTGGAACTTCTTTATCTTCCCAAACTGATACTCTGCTCCTTAAGCACTAACTCCCCATTTCCCTCTTCCAGCCCCTGATAACCTCTATTCTATTTTCTGTCTTTATGAATTTGACTACTCTAAGTACCTCATATAAATGCAGTCATGCAATATTTGTCCTTTTGTGTTTGGTGAAAATAAAGATTTTGAGGAGGAACAGTGTGGCTCTTACAACTTTAACAAAATTGAAATAACAGTGGAAATCACCAGCAATGATAAAATATAAACCTTTTGCATAATGAAGTATAAGCCAGTTGGCTGTGTATTCTATTGGGAAATAAAAGAACAGCATAAAGGTTGAAGAAAATAGAAAAATTGGAGCCAGGAAGGTAAGGACTGTGATAAAAAGCGAGACACCAGATCCTTAGTTTTCAAGTCCTGGGACCCCCCCAGTGTGTTTCTGGAGGGAAATCTCTAAAGGAGAATAGCTGCATCAAAGGGAAGGGTAAGAGCTTTTTTCTTTATTGCTCTGTTTTTGTTCACCTGCCATGCACTGTATGAGATGATAAAAGCCAAACTTGCCACAGCCCCATGAACATGTTCTAGTGGATGAAACAGACCCTCAACGGAGTCTGTGAACTCCAGTTCAGTAAGCACTCTGCTAAAGGTATTGGCATAGTGTTGCTGAGGATCACTCCTTGTCATTTCAAAACACTTACCGGTAGTAAAAATTTCTTAAATGAAAAGTGTACCTATTTCTTTATACCCTTGACCATATTGGGTGTTATTACTCCCCACAACGTTAGGATAAATCCAGACGGTGGATGACAAGGTCCAAGACACATCACTTGCACCCTCTCTCTTGGATATCTTGTAACACCTCCTATGGGCCACACTTTGTGCCCACTCTAGTGAGTTTTGCATATGCTGTTCTGCTGGGAAGACCCTCCCACATCCCCCTTGGCTTTTAAGATTCCTATTCTTCTTCACTACTCAGGTGAAACTTCATTTCCTTAAGGAGCTTCTCTCTGACCCAGCAGACAAGATTAGGGACCTTGCACTGTGTGGAGTTCCATTGGGATTTGCATTTCCCTCTCCATAATAAGAATTGCATTGCAATGGCTTCTTTGACAGTCTTCATTCCTATAGACAGTAAATTCCTTAAAATAGAGCATTGTCTATCTTGGTTTTTACTATGTCTCTAGTGCCTTGTACACTTAATGGTGGTGAGTGTTTGGACATGTTTGTGAGTCAATAAACAAAAGAGCAAGTAATCACCTAAGTTGTTTTTCAGTTTCTAGGAAGGTTGAATGTTTTCTTTGCAATGGTAGTCTCATAATATACATGATTTCCACCTAGTGGTTTACAGGCTGTTCAATCTTTCTTCAACGTATGTGTCTTGAGCACCAGCTTGGGGTTTTAAAAATGGGTAGGCCACTGGTCTGCCACATAGGCACTTTTATGCATGGTAGTTAAAACTTGGCATTTGGAATCAGACAGGTTTTTCTAGATGATCTTTATCAAGTTCAGGAAGGTTCCCTTCTATTACAAGTTTGCAGCAGGTTTTAATCATGGATGGATGTTAAATTTTTGCCAGATGCTTTTTCTGCATCAATTGGTATAATCATGTAGTTTTTCTTTTTAAGTCTATTGATATAATGGATTACAATGATTATTAAAGCAACCTTGCATTTCTGGAATAAACCTCACTTGGTCATGGTGTATAATTCTTTTTATGTTTCTGAATTCTTTACAAATGTTTTGATAAGGGCTTTTGCATCTATACTATAATCCTACGAATTCCAATGTGTGGAGGTTGTTTTTTGTTTTGTTTTTTGGTCCCTTGCACAATCTCAATAAATATATGCAGAGCAACTCGATGTCCTACGATTCAAGTTAGTCCTAACACTGTCTACCCAGAAAGCTCAGTCCAACAAGACTCCGCTCCCCATTCAGAGTGTAAATTGTAACTCTGACTGATAGACTACAGATTATAGGATGCAGTGATACCCTTCTTGGGTCTGACTAATTTGCTACAGTGATTCACAGAAATTCAGAGAAACATTTTACTTACTAAAATACTGGTTTATTATAAAATGCTATTCCTCAGAAACAGCCACATGGAAGAGATACAAAAGGCAAGGTTGGGGAAAGGGCACAGAGCTTCCATGCTCTTGCCAAGATGGCACTCTTCCCAAATCTCCATCTGTTCATCAACACAGAAGCCAGTCTTTGGGTTTTATGTGGAAGCTTCAGTTTGTAGGTAGGTTTGATTAAATGATTGTCCATTGGTAATCATTTCAACCTTCAGCTCTTCCCCCCTACCTGGAGGTCAGGAGGTTGGGATGAGAAATTCCAACCTTCTAATCACATGACTGGCATTAGAAAAGTCACTTTATTAACATAACAAAAGACACATTTATCCCTCTCATCACTAGGGTTTTGGGGGCTCTATATCAGGAAAGTGGTCAAAGATCTATGGGGAGGGAGAGAATTCCCTCACCTCTACCCTCCATTCTTTCTTACAACTGGGCTAGTAGTAAAATGATAAAGTTGACACAAAACTAGATTAACTGAATTTAACCCATACAAGTACACAGGAGAATCACAATATGATGCTTAGATCATAAAATGAGGCTCAAAGAAATGATCCAGCCAGGCACCTTGCTATACTTTTTCATCAAAACAATATATTTGTGAGAGACCAACAGAATGAAGAAAGTTAACTGCTTATTAGAAAGGAATCTAAGCAAGCTTAGGGCTTGGGAAGTAATTAGTAAAGGCCTTACAAGGTTTGTGCATACAGACTTTTGGACTCCAGATTCTTTTAACTCTTGTGATAAGTTTATCTCTCAGCCCTCAGGAATAGGGAGGGCACCTGTCTCATGGGAGATATATCGTCTGCCTTTATTTGGACAGAAGGCAGGATTTACTTCTGTATGGACAGTTTCTTAAGTAATTTTAATTCAAAATAATCCATATTCCATGGGGGATATATCTTGGGCACTTTGCCTTGGGCCCCTACAAACTAAATGTGTATTTCTTATTATAATTCACAATGCTCATAAAGTATATTGGTCTGTTTATTTGTAGACTTTGTCTGCTTTGGATTTCAGGGTAATACTAGCTTCATGACATGGTTACAAAAATGTTCCCTCCTCTTCTGTTTTTTGGAGGAGATTGTATAGAATTGGTATTGTTTTGTAGAATTCACTAGCAAAACCATCTGGGTTTAGAGATTTCTTTTTGGAGGGAGTTTGAACTTACAAAATCAGGTTTTTTGTTTTGTTTTGTTTTGTTTTTATGTTTTGTTTTTGCTGGTTACAGGGATATTCAGGTTATCTCCTTCATATTGGGTGTGTTGTGCCCATTTGGATTTTTGAAGGAATTGGTCCATTTCACCTAAGATGTCAAATATATGTGAAGAGTTGTTCATATTATTGCCTTATTCTTTTAACGTTGGCAGGTCCTATAGTGATGCCCCTGCTTAATTTCCAATTTGTGTCTTCCTTTTTTATGTCAGTCTTGATAAATGTTTGTCAATTTTATCAATTGTTTCAAAAATCCAGCTTTGTAATTTCATTGCTTTTTCTCCATTTTCAATTTCACTAGTTTCTGTTTTGTTTTTTTTACTTATTTTTATTTTTCAGTTACATTTGACATACAATATTATATTGGTTTCAGTTGTACAGCATAGTGATGAGACATTTATATCACTTACAAAATTCTTATTCCAATATATCTGGTTCCCATCTGACACCATATCTAGTTATTACAATATCATTGACTGTATGCCATATGCTATACTTTACATCCCTATAAATATTTTGTTACTCTAAATTTGTACTTCTTGATTTCTTCCTCCTTTTTTACCCACCCCTCCCACCCTCCTCCCATCACTCCAGCAAATCTAGTACCTGTCTCATAGTTATTGATGCCACTCATAGTTATTGCAACAATGTGGACTATATTGCCATATTATATACCCTATATCTCCATAACTATTATTTTATAACCACCAAATTGAACCTCCCAATCCCTTCCCCTTATTTCACCCCCTCCCCTAACTCTACTCCCATCTGGCAACAAACCAAATGCTTCTGTATCTATGAATCTGCTCCTGTTCTGCTTGTGTATTTCCTTCTTTGGATTTCACCTATAAGAAAGTGAACTTGCATCTCTTTTCTTCTGTTTGACACTCCACTCAGTACAATATCTTCCATGCCTTTTGATTGGAGCCTTTAATCCATTTAAATTGAAGGTAATTGTTGATATCTAACTATTGCCATTATCTTATTCATAATTTTGTTTTCTTTTCCCCATCTTAAAGAAGGCCCTCTAACATTCCTTATAATACTGGTTTGGTGGCAATGAACTTCTTTAGCTTTTTCGTGTCTGAGAAATTCTTTATTTGTCCTTCAATTTGGAATGGATAGAGTAATCTTGGTTGTAGATTCTTACTTTTCATCACATTAAATATTTTCTGCCACTTCCTTCTGGCCTGCAAAGCTTCTGTTAATAAGTCAGCTGACAATCTTATGGGAGCTCCCTTATAAATTACTAGTTGCTTTTCTTTTGCTGCTTTTAGGATTCTATCTTTGACTTTAACCTTGGCTATTTTAATTGTAATGTGTCTTGGTGTGGGTCTATTTGGGTTTATCTTGTTTGGGACTCTCTGCTTCCTGGATTTGCATGTCTGTTTTCTTTGCTAGGTTAGGGATGTTTTCCATCATTATTTCTTCAAACAGGTTCTGAATTTTTTGCTTTCTCTCTTCTTCTTGTACTCCTCTGATGAGAATGTTATTACATTTGATGTTGTTCCAGAGGTCCCTTAAAATATAAAATATACTCATTTTTAAAAAAATTGATTCTGTTTTCTTTTCACTGTTCTGACTGGTTGTTTTCTTCTACCTTATCTTTCAGTTTGCTGATTTAATCCTCTAGTCTGCTTGTGATTCCATCTATTCCTCATTTCAGTTATTATAATCTTTATTTCTGCCTGGTCTTTTTTTATGTTTTCTATGTCTCTCTTTATGCTTGTTATCTCTCCATTGAAATTTTCATTAAGTTCCCTGAGCATCCTTATAATCATCATTTTGAACTCTGTATCTGATAGTTGCTTGCCTCTATCTTATTTAGTTTTCCTTCTGAAATTTTGTGCTGTCCTTTTATTTGAGATGTATTTCTTTGTTTGCTCATTTTGGATGCCCATCTGTGTTTGTTTTTATCTATTAGGAAGATCTACTATGTCTCCCAGTATTTCTGGATAGCCTTATGTAGTATGTGCCCTGTGGGACCTTGGCATGGTCTCCCTGTTCACCTGTACTGGCAGCTCCTATAGATTCTGTTTTGGTGCCAATGCTGTGCCTGAAACCACTCAGCAAAAGTCTCAGAGCACACCAATGCCAGTTATGACCTTGCCTGGGGCCTGCAGACTTAAACAGCTTTCCAAGAAAGATTGCAATGCAAGTGAGATTGGCGGCTCACTAGAGAAATTACCTCGCATTGGTGGCAGAGTTGGGTGGGTTGAGTTCCAGTGAGTCAGCAGGGTGGAGCTAACGGAGCTCACTAGACCAACCATGTTCAGATTTGGCAATGTGGGGGTGGGCACAACATAGGAAAGATGTCGCCACCAGCTGGCTGCTTGGGAGGAGAACCCACCAGGAAAAGTGGTGACTGCCCTCTGGCCTTCACTCCAAAGCCACACACCTCAGTCTGTCCCCCATATGCCTTTAACACTCCTGAGTCACCATCTCCCTGTGGGAGCCCTGTGTGAGTACTGGTGAATGACTGAGTCTATGCAGGCACTTTATGAGGACATTTGGGTTTCCCACAACCTGCTGTCCGAATCAGATGGTCGGAGTTCCCACTGATTTTCACAGTCAGATGTGTGAAGCCCCTCTTGCTAGCACCAGTGCTCTAAGCTGGGGAGCCTGGTATGGGGCTGGGGTCCCTTGCTCCTCTGGGGGGAACCTGTGTGGCTGAGACATCCCTCTTGATTCTCTACTGTCACCAGAGGTTTGGTTACTTTCGTGTCTGTGCCCCTCCTACCAGTCTCGATGTGGGCTCCTCGTCTTTGTGTCCTTAGTTATAAAGCCTATTCATGTTGATTATTCTATAATTTGGTTGGTAATTTTAATGTATTCATGGAAAAAAGCAGACGGAGTGTTTACTTATTCTTCTATCTTGGATCTTCTTCCCACTGATCTCTGTTCTTTAGAATTTCCTTCCTTCTGCTTCTTTTGGATTTATTTTCCTTTTCTTTGTTTACATTCTTGAAGTAAAAGGCTAGATTACTGATTTGAGACTTTTTCTAAAGAATTCATTTGGTGCTATACATTTCTCTCTCAGCACTATTTTAGCTGTATCCCTCATTTTAATACATCGTATTTTTTTAAATTCAGTTCAAACTACTTTTACATTTCCATAGATACTTACTCTTTGACCCATATATTATTTTTTGTAATGTCATTATGGAGGTATAATTTACGTAGTATGGTTGAACCTTGAACAATATGGGGGTTAGGACTGTCAAACCCTAGTCAAAAATCCACATATAACTTTTGAATCCCCAATAATTGAATTACTACTAGCCTACCATTTGCTGGAAGCCTTACTGATAACATAAACAGTTGGTTAACACATATTTTGTATGTTACATGCATTATGTACTATATTCTTATAATAAAATATTCTAGAG
This sequence comes from Craseonycteris thonglongyai, assembly GCA_004027555.1. Taxonomy (NCBI): domain Eukaryota; kingdom Metazoa; phylum Chordata; class Mammalia; order Chiroptera; family Craseonycteridae; genus Craseonycteris; species Craseonycteris thonglongyai. The sequence goes on along the minus strand of PVKE010002590.1, from coordinate 36,301 downwards.
AAGAGACAATGTTATATAAAATTATAAGGAGTAGAAAATACATTTACAGTATTTATTGAAAAAATATTGGTTTGTAAGTAGACCCGTGAAGTTCAAACCAGTGTTGTTCAAGGGCCACTGTATATTTTCATCCATTGAAAGTATACAATTTGGTAGTCTCTATCATAGTCACAGTTGTGCAATCATTTTTGTAGGGAAATTTAGAAGAATTTTATCACTCCCAAAAGAAATCCCATACACTATACCTATGGCTATATGATTTCCCCCATACTACCCACGCACCAGAAAATCCCTATCTACTTTCTGTCTTTGTAGAATTGCCTACCCTGGACATGTCATATAAATGGAATGATATGTTCTGTGGTTTGTGACTGGCTTCTTTCACTTAGTACAATGTTCTCAAGATTCATCCCTGTTGTAGCATGAATCAGTGTGTCATTCTTTCTTATGGCCAAAGGTATTCCATTGTTTTGTTTTGCCACATTTTTGTGTATCTGTTCATCAGTTGATGGGCATTTGGTTTGGTTTTGTCTTTTGGCTATTATAAATAATGCTGCTATGAACATTCTTGTGTAGGTTTTTGTGTGGACAGGTTCTCATTTCTTTTGGGTATATATGTAGAAATGAAATTTCTAGGCCAAATGACAAATCTATATTTAACTTTTTGAGGAAATACCAGCCTATTTTCCAGTGTGGCTGTACAATTTACGTTCTCCCCATCAGTGTATGAGGATTCCAGTTTCCCAATATTCTCATGAACATTTGTAACGATTTGTATTCGATTATAGCCGTTCTAGTGGGTGTAAAGACCCACAGATTATTTAGAAGCGTGTTGTTGAGTCTCCTAATTTAGAGATTTTCCTGTTTTCTATGCAGTATTGATCTCTAGTTAGACTCCATTGTGATCAGAGAATATACTCAGTATGATTTCAGTTAAATTTATTGAGACTTGTTTTTATTATGGCTCAGGATATATTCTATCTTGGTATATGTTCTGTGAGTTCTTGAAAATAATGTGTATTCAGCTCCTGTTGTTTGGAGTCTTCTATGGAATTAGATCCTCTTGGTTGACGATCTAGTTACTCTATCAATTATTGTGAGAGGGGTATTGAAGTTTTAAACCTATAATTGTATATTTGTCTGTTTTTCCTTTTAATTCTGTCAGTTTTTGTTTCATATATTTTATAGTTCTGTTGATCGGTGCATACACATTTAGGCTTGCTATATCTTGATGATTGACCCTTTTATTATTATGCAATGTCCCTCCCTGTCTGCTAATTTTCTATACTCATAGTTTACTTGATTAGAAATTAACATAGCCACTCCTGCCTTCTTTTGATGATTGTTTTAAAGATATAACTTTTTCCATTCTTTTATTTTCTTTTTTTTTTTTTTTAATTAATTTATTTATTTTTTTAATTTATTGTTAAATTTGATGAGGTTACATTGGTTGGTAACAATTAGACAGTTTACAGATGTACAAGTCCACCTCACATCATTCATGCATCGTATTGTGTGCCCATCACTCAGTATCAGTTCCCCTTCCATCACCTTATATCTAGTGCCCACTCCTACCTCCCCCCACAACTGTCCCCCCGCTCCTCCCCCCTATCCTCATTCTTTTATTTTCAATTTACCTACTTTAGTGCATTTGAAGTGAGATTTTTGTAGATAGCGTATAAATTGGGTCATACTTCTTAAATCCATTCTACTAATAGCTATCTTTCATTGGTATATTTAGAGCATTTACATTTTATGTAACTATTTATATATTTGTTTTTATTTATTGATATATTTAGTTTTCATTATCTGTTTTTCTTTTCTTTGTATTCTTTGCAGCATTCCTTTGGGTTAGTTGAATATTTTTGGAATTCTATTTTCATTTATAGTGTTTTTGAGGGTATCTCTTTGTGTGACTCTTTCAGTGGTTCCTCTAGGTATTATATTATATATGCATAACTAATAGCAGTTTATGGTGTAATCATTTACCAGTTTGTGTGAAATATAGAAACCTTACTTCTCTTGATGTCTTTTTCTTCTCCTCCATTTAAAATAGAATTGTCTTAAACATTTCCTCTATATATGTTGAGAACCACATCACACTATGTTGTAATTTTGGCTTCATTGGTCAACTTAATTTAGAAAACTTAAGAGGAGAAGGATAATGTATAGAATTTGCCTATATTTTTACTCTTTCTGTTTTTCTTATTTTCTGACGTGCCAAGTTTTCATTATTTTCTATTTTGAGATTTTTCTTTAACTACTATGTGAAAGCAGATGTGCTGGCAACAATTTTTCTTAGTTTTTCTTTAACTGAGAATGCCTTGACTTTCCCATCATTTGTGAAGGATATTTACCCTGGATATAGAATTCTGGATTGGCAGTTTCGTTTGTTTGTTTTGTTTGTGAACAATATATGGTCCCCATAGCTTCTGATGAGAAATCTGCTATCATTCTATTTTCTCTCCTCTAGATAAAGGGTTCTTTCTTTTTGCTATCAAGGTATGTATGTGTGTGTGTGTTTAGAAGTTTGACTATGGTATGTCTTGATGTGAATTTTGTTGGGTTAACCCTGTTTGAGGCACACTCCTCTTGATCCTATAGGTTTTTTTCTTGTGCCAAATTTGGGAAGTTTTTATCAATTATTTCTGTGAGTACCTTTCCAGCTTCTCCCTCTTTCTTTACTCTCTCTGGGAATCTGACTACATGAATGTTAGATATTTTGCTATATTTCCACAGGTCCCTTAGGCTTTATTATAAGTCTATTTTATCTCTGTTTACATTGGGTAATTTCTATCATTCTTGCAGTTTACTAATTCTTCCCTATCTACTCCATTTTGGTATTGAGTCTATACAATTGAATTTTTTTTTTTGGTTTCAATTTTTGTGTTTTTTCCATTTTAAAATTTTCATAGAGTTCTTTTTATCTTAAATATTTTTTTACTGATTTTTTTTTTCTTTGCTCAGATTTTCTATTTCTTCTTTTTAAAAAAATTGTTTTATGTTAGTAATTGCTTGTGGAACATTTGGATCGTGGCTGTATTAAAATATTTGTCAGATAAATCTAACATTTCTGTCATTGTGATAATGGTGTCAATTGTCTTTTTTTTTTCTGTTCAGCTTGATATCTTGGTTTCTGGCATAATGAGTGATTTACTATGGAAACATAAACATTTTTGGTACAGTAGACGCTTAGTTAACTGGCACCCATGGGGATTGGTAGATGCCAGATAAATGTAAGTTGACTCTCCATTAACCAGAACTCAACCCACCCACACTCAGAAGCAACTGGCAAATTACAAACAACTGGTAAAATAATCTTGCCTGTTGCTTGAGAGAGCCAATTGCTTGAGTTCCAGTTAATGGAGAGGATGCTATATTACGTTGTGAGACTATGGACCTTCTTATACCTTCTGTTTTAGAGGATTTCTTATGATACTACTCTTGCAGTAGGGAGGTGGGGAGGCATCATATTATTGCCAGTTTGTTCCCCACTTTGCTTCCATTGACCACCTGAGAGGGTGCTCATTATTGCTCAGCAGTGAAGAAATTTCCACCTCCCAACTTTTTTTTTTTTCTGACACCACCCCGATAGGAGACTGAGGTTTCTTGACAGTGTAATGAGACCTCACTGAGACCTTCTGAGTTAGGGGACATAGTTTCTTCTCTGGTGTTTGGTTGGAGTAGAGCAAGTATTTAAAACACCTTCTGTCTTGCTAGGCTGCCTCTTTCCAGGTCCTTTGTACAGATAAGGCAGGCTTTTGGTTGGGGCTTTTCTTGTTTGCACCCATTATCATTTCCAGGTTGCTGGCTCTCTTTGATCCAAGTCTAGGATATAAGAGGCAACAAAACAAAACAAAAACAAACAACAACAATAACAACAAAACAGAAAACTTTACTACCATGTTGTTCTTTAGATCTTTACCTCCCTAGCTGTTCTTCCTTCTTTTCTCCACATTTCAGAGACTACTTATGTTTGTTTTATACATAATTTCTAAGCTTTTTAGTGGTGTTTTTGTTTTTTTTCACTTAGTGGGAAAAATAGAGAAAACAAAATATATACTCTCTCTTCCCAGAAGCATAGGTTGGCTCTTTTTTAATCTTTATTTTTTTATCTTTTTTTTTTTTTGGCATGAACTTTAAAAAGGTAAATTCAGGCATGCCTATTTTTTATCTGAATATTCTTTGCTTTATGGTCACTGATCATATCACTTCTGACATGATTACAGCATAGGATTTCCTTCTGTTTTAATCAAAATTTTTTCTAATTTTTAAATGCTAAAAGCTCTTTGACCTACATGAAATTTTCCATACCTGTAGACTTAAAAAATAAATGTGTGTGCTATTTTTCTTTCTCTACCTCAACCAATCCCACTGAATAAATTATTTTCCCTTTTCCAATTTTTGAGTAGCTTCTTTACATGACATTCTTATACAAGTATATGGCATTGCCTGGTCTTACTAGTTTATCAGTGTGACTCATCATGGGTTCAATAAAAACATATGGCAATATTTTTTATAGTGCTATAGGGCGTGCCTGACATTATGCCCTTTAAGAAACAATAGCTCTCCTATAAAGCGCTATAGAAATTGTCTGCCATTTCTTCTAGCTAAATCTTTCACTTGGTTTGTTAAGCTCTATGATATTTTTCAGAGATTCTGATTGGCATTTACAGTCTTGATATGTTTTCCCTGAAGTCTCCCTTTCTATTCTCCATCTCAGCAAATCACTACATTTTATACTCAGTTTGACCAAAATCCTTGGATTTATCTTTGATTCATCTTTGATTCATCATTCTGTCTTGCTAGGCTGCCTCTGTCCTGGTCCTTCGTATAAACAGGGCAGGCTTTTGCTCTCTGCCCCCATTGTCATTTCCAGGGTGCTGGCTCCTTCAGCTCCAGTCTGGGATATTAGAAGTAAATAGAACACCCAGAAAACTCACTACCATGTTGGTCTTCAGATGTCATCCTCTGTAGCTGGTCTCTGTCTCACTGAAAGGAAAAAAAAAAAATCAGTTATTCTAGCTACATTCACAGAATACTTCTGGCCGTGAGATGTGTGAATTTCTCCACACCAAGCAATCCTCCACTACTCTGTAGACACTAGCTGGGAGTCTTACAATTCAGTTTTGTTCCTACAATATTGATTTAGAGTTAGCATCAGACCCCACTACTTAAGGGCTGAGACTCAGAAGACTGGCTCTGTTGCAGATGCCAATTGTGAGTCTAGGCTGCCACCTGTGCTTACTGGCCAGCTATAGATCAGGGTGCCCACGAGGCCCTCCTTGGGTTTGATAATTTGCTGGAGCATCTATGTCACTTTCTATCTTGTATTATTAATTAATATAAATACTTACGGTTTTGTGTCATCTTTTATGCCAAATATAAACTCCCTGAAGACACGGTCCTTTCATGATCCTATTTCAGGTCCCTCAGAAACATGTATAGGAAACATTCTTAACAAGTATGCGCTTAAGGGTTTAATGCTGTTCCTTTATGAAGTTCTTCCTGGACAGACTAAACTCATTATGTTCTTCTTTTTCTTTGCAAATGGTCAGTCATTTGGAAAAATTAAAGACAGCTTAAGTTCTGCTTTGGAATAATGTCAACAATGTTTTAATATTTCACTTATATTTTCACTGTTTTCACTTATTTTATTATTGCTAATCCCTTGCAAACCTCATAAGTGGAATATTTTTAAAACCTCTGTATTCATAGTCCCACTATTTTTGGTAGGGTAAATGTTAAATGTATTTTTCAGTCCCAACATAAAACTAAATGTTGTGACAAATTTATATTCACAAATTAATAAATTATTGACACAGATCAGTTAATTCTGCTTTATTTATTGAACTGTATTCTATTTGCTTTATGTATTATTTATTTGCTTTATTTGTTTACTCAATTTTTATTCTATTTATTTTTAGAATTAAATTCTATTACTCAGTCTTTGTCCACTAAAGTTATCTGCAGCAATAGCAGCTTCTTAATGTATTTGATCATAATGGTGTTTCTTACTATTTTCTCTCTCTTTCTATTATTTATTGCAATTCTATTTTTAAAGATTTTTTTTTTTTTTTTTTGATAGAGAGAGAGAGATACAGATACAGAGAGAAGGGGGAGGGCCCAGAACAGTCTCCATAGTTGTACATCATTGGTTTTTCCACATAGTTTCACTCCACAGGTGGGCATGGGGCTGCACAGGGCAGGAACTGGGCTGGGTTTTCACCCCAGTGAGAACCGAACTGGGGGCACTCCCAGTTCAACACATGGGTCAGCCCGGGCTGGGGCCAGGATTCGATCCTCGGTCCCTGGGGCTGAAAAGTGAGCACTTAACCCAATAAGCCATCCCAGCTCCCCAGCAATTCTATTTAAAAAAATGTATATTTGATTGCTATGTGACTTGAGATACATAAAATCAGCATTTTAGGCCAAATAAACTTTATTTCTTTTAATACATTCCATAAATTTTACTTTTTTTTTCCCATGCCAGATAAGCTCGACTCAAATGAGACCATTCTTTACTGTCAAGCCAGTGTATCCCAGAGTTGGAGAATGGTCAGCCTGGCACCTAATCCTGGGCCAGGCGTCCTCAGTGGCTGACAGTGCTACGTTCGTTCCCTGTCTAACACGGGCTTGGCAAATATTTGTGGATCTAATAAACATCATATTTTTTCTTTACGCTCTCTTAAAATCTGGAGCATCTGTTTGAAAGTTTTGTCTTAGAATTAGTGTTCTCTTTTTTACTCATCTCTGCTAGTGTCCCCTTCCCCTTGCTACTTGTTGATTAGAACTGCATTTTTTTTTAGATTCATTTTGTGGGTTTTTTTTTGTTTGTTTGTTTGTTTTTGCATTGGTGATGGTAGTTGCCCTGACTCAGATTTTTACATTGTTGCTCTTTCATGGGTCCTGCTATCTGGAAGCTTCCTGTGTTGTTTCTCACTTTGCTTTCTTCCCACAATTTGACAAAGAGATTATTTTAAGTAAAACAAGAAAATGTAATGAATTAATTGAATTGCTCTTAGTGATACAACAGGTCTTTAGATTTTCAGCTCAATTAATTTCAACAACATATGCAGAGAAAACTAAAATAGATTCACTCCAGGAGAGGATTGTTTTAACTATGTATTTTGTACAAGAGACCTTTAATCCTGTTCTCCTTCCCACAAAGAGGATTTTGATTGCAGTTAAAATAAAATAAATCGTAAAGTGTCCATTCTCACAGCCTTTAATGTGCTAGTAGTCAAAAGCGATTGATACAAGTACAATGCTCCAAACACTGTAAGTAAAAGTTGGGAGGAAATACAAAGAACAAAGTAAACTAGAGGTAGATGAGCTACACAGTCAGGGAGTCAAAGAATGGCTCCACCCTGGTTTTCTATGGCCTGTGGTAAGAGAATGGCTTAAATCATTTTTAAATGGTTAAACAAAATCTAAAGAAAAATGACATTCCGTGACATATAAAATGTATTCTAGTTTCCGTGCCCATAGATAAAGTTTCATGAGAATACAGCTACTCTTGTTCTGTGAGGTGTTACCTCTGGTTACTGTTGTATAACTGCCGAGGCAAGTGTGGCCTACCAGCCGAACATATTTCTCTCTGGCCCTTTACAGACAAAAGTTAGCTGATCCCCAGAGTAAACTGTATAGTACCTGTGGTAGTTCGTGTTTAGCCTTGTAAAAATCATCAAAAATGTCATTTAACTTTTTTCCTCAGAATTGATTCATTCTTGGTAATATTAGGTGTCTTAATGACCTTAGGAAAACAAATTCTGTCTATTCAAGTTCATTTTCTTTTCAAGCAATAGCTGTGGTGGGGCGAGGGGAGAGAGCCATGGGTGAGTACACATTGTAAATGTTGATTTATTTGTTTTGTTCTGTGAATAATGACATTTAAGGAGCCTTTTCTTGTTTATGTTTTGACTAATTTTTATGCTCGCAGATGTGGTACTTGTCATTCATAAAAGCATAGACACTTATGCACAAAACCTTTTATGCCAGCAGGGAGTATGTTATAACATTCAGTGTTTCGTCTTATGTTCCCCAGAAAGCTCTGATCTAAGAGCTGTTGTGACCACCTTCCATTTTTAATCCCTTTCGTCCATGGAGAAACTGGGTAGATTCAAACTGCTGGCCGGTTTCAAGCAAGGGTCATTTAGACTAAGTGTGAATGGTCTAAACTTCCTTAAAAGAAAGGAGAGCAGCCTTTTCAAAATGGGAACCCCTGGGCTCTTAAACCGATGTCTGTGGCTTCTTGCTCTTCTTTTCTACTGTTTGCTACTACCTGATTTTCCCTTTCTCATGTCCTCTGCACTTCCTTCAGCCCTCTGTCCTCATGGCCCTGCTGCTGCATCCTGAATTTATGTTGCTGCATTTCACTTGCTTCTCCTGGGTTGCATCCCTCTGGCCTGTGGCCCTGGTCAGGATCAGTGCTGTCACTCAAGCATGGCGGACTCTGGTCTGTGTGATGCATTAAAGCAGCCTCTGTTTCTTCCCTTCTCCCATCACCCTGATTTTTCTCCCTTCATTCTTAGGAATGAGAATCTCCTTTCAACTCAGTGAGAGATGCCACCCCCACATGAGAGGATGAAGTACCTGAGGCTGGGTGGCAGTAAAAGGGGGAAAAACAAACTCAAGAAGAGAATGTAGGAGCCACCCACAACAGGCTGGCCCTACTTTCCAGTTTGCCTGCATACAATCCTGTTCCTGGCCACTGTGCATTTCTTTCGGACTGTTTTCTCTTGCATTTTCATATAGACAATGGGGAGAAAAACAAAATTTTGGGGCATTTGTGAGGTTACAGGCACAGTGGTTCATGCTGTGTGGCCCACAGCTTAGTTATTGTCACAGTTCTTAATAATGTTGTGGGTGCCTTGTCCCCGTTTTGCAGATGAGCAGATGGGGCTTCAGCCTGTTAGTAATTCATCTGCAGCCACAGAGGGTGAGGGCAACTGGCTCTAAAGCCAGGGACTACTGTCAAAGGGCAGCTGATAAGGCCCCCAGCACACAGGTTGGGCCTAAAAGTTCTGCATTCCAGAGAGGAGATGATTGCACGTGGACCCTCGGGGGCCAGGAAGGCTGTTATTGGCTTGTCCTTATCATACATGGAAAGTTGCTTGCAGAAGCAAAGGTCAGATGAGGAGAGGTTACAAAGACGTGGTTTTCAGTGGACTTCTTTTAACTTCTGTGTCTAACATAGAGGTTAACAGGCCAGAGGTCATGGGTAAATACCTGCTGAACTAGATGAATACCGGTACATATATTCCCCAACAATTATTGGAGTCTGCTATAATATGATCATATATTATCATATTAAAAAAAACCCAAGCTGGACGGATGATTTGGCTATCCAACATAAATATGTTCATTTAATTATTTTTTTATTTATTTATTTTTTTAATATATTTTTATTTATTTATTTATTTTTGACAGAGAGAGAGAAAGACAGAGACAGAGAGAGAACTGAACTGGGGGAGCTCCCAGCTCAGCATATGGTTCCGCACGGGCCAGGGCCGGGATTTGATCCCCGGTCCCTGGCGCTGCAAAGTGAGTGCTCAACCCACTGAGCCATCCCGGCTTCCCCTTATTTAATTATTTAGAAATTGGTCTTATATATCCAAATTATGAAGACCTTTTTTTTTTTTTTTTGGTTCACCAACTATTTCATGTGGCCTGTAGGTTTCTAAGGATTTACTTATTAAAACTCTGTGATTGTAAATTGCTAAGGGCTTCTTTTATTTTGTTATTATCCTCCTATAATTCAGATATTTTTCATATTCTGCTTTAATTCTAAAATCTAGGACATGCCTTCAGGATAATGCGCTGTTGCTTTGCAAGTAAGAGCTGTGGTCCCTAAAGCCTTGTCAAGTGACCCTTGAGTGTGAAGTTCCTTTCTATGTTGTCTCACAGGCTGGTGCAGCCTATTTTCCTTCTTGTTTCCTGCTACAGGCCTTCCCCTCACGTGGTCTCTGTGTTAATGCCACCCTAGTCCCTACGATGAATTAGGAGATAGGTATTTTCATCCATTTCTTCATATCTTAAGAGACTCTTCACGTCATCTCTATGAGTGCAATGCCTCTCTGTGCTTTGAGGAAGCATGCCAGATGCTGCCTGCTCCACAGATGCACTCAGCCCGTTTTCTCCTGCTCTGTTCCCCCAACACTTGATTGAGGCTTTTTGTCTTGGTGCCTTGTGTTGGAGTAAGTCCTAACCACATCTGTCCCTTTCCTTGACTGGAAAGTATTTGAGACTGGAGATCATGGCCAGTTTCTATCCTTCATGTAGTAGTTACCTGAAGTATCTTTGATGAATTGCTTTGGTTGCCTCTGAAGGAGCAGCCATCTGAAACATATTGAACATTCCAAATGAAAGAACCTAAAATTAAGCATATGAAATAAGTTACAAATTCTTATCAATACCAGAGATAACAGTAGGAATCCCAAAACTGGCTTGTGATCTGGCCTCCTTGGCAAGACTATATCTCTTTAAGCCTCCATTTCCAGTTAAATTAAAAAAAGGGGGGGGGGTAAACATATCTGCCTTTCCTACTCCTTAGGGTTTTTATGAGGATGACATGAGATGTTATCTCTGAAAATGTGTTGGGAATCACGCTATTGCTTCAAATATAAAATGGCATTGACTTATTTAAGAAAACTTGATTGGGGTTTAGATAAAATATGTACTATATACCTATTATATACCTTATAGCAACCTACTTCTGATTCAAATTTAAATTTTTATCTAATGTACTTTGTGATTAGTTTTCAGGGAATCATCAGACTTCTACACCAAAGATTATAAAGCCAGCTGATTATGCTGACCTGGGACGTTTTGAAATAGGACCAATTGGTCCTGTCAAACAGAACCAGGTTGTCTTCATAATTCCTGCATAATGCAAGTTTTGCATTTTTATTTTTTTCTTAAACAGGCTTCCATCTCTATCACAAATTGCCCACAATAGTGCCTGAGAGCTGCCTTCTCATAATGGTTGGACTTCTACTAGGTGGGATTATTTTTGGAGTTGATGAAAAGTCTCCCCCTGCGATGAAGACGGATGTGTTTTTTTTGTATCTCCTCCCACCCATTGTTCTTGACGCAGGCTATTTCATGCCCACTCGTCCATTCTTTGAGAACATTGGCACCATTTTCTTGTATGCGGTGGTCGGAACACTCTGGAATTCTGTTGGCATTGGGATGTCCCTGTTCGGTATCTGCCAGATTGAAGCCTTTGGCCTGAGTGACATCACTTTGCTTCAGAATCTGCTCTTTGGCAGCTTAATCTCAGCTGTGGACCCCGTGGCTGTGCTCGCCGTCTTCGAGAACATTCACGTGAATGAGCAGCTCTACATCCTGGTCTTCGGAGAGTCCCTGCTGAATGATGCAGTGACAGTGGTGAGTAATGTGTTGACAGTGCATCTCCAACAAGTGGGGCCACCACCGACCTGTTCTGGCTTTCTGACAGTGACAGCCCTTTGCATAGAAGGGCCTCTCATAGGGGTAAATGCCGTGTTGTCACTGTCTTGAAATTCTAAGTTTATTTTTTACTTATTGCTTAATATTTATTTGTTGTTAGACAATGGACCCCTCGTTTGCATTTGCACTGGTCACTGCTGGCAAGGCTCTGCTATGGCCCAAGGAGCACAAGCATGATTGTGACTTGAGCATCTCTGTGATTTTTCACTTCAGTGTCTTCAAAAGGGATAGTTTTTGATCAGAATTAAAAGGACTTCAAGTCCCGGAATTCTGTGTGAGAAGTAATGCTGTCAGTATGTGATGTGATAATAATACCTACTAAGTGCCATTCACTCTCTGGAGATGGTTTATTATTTCATGATTGTAGGCAAATTTTCACAACACAACTCACTTCCTGTTACTACTCTGGCAGCATTTTTCTGGTCCTCACCATTTTCCCATAAATGCAAATTATGTTTACTTCTTACTGACTGACACATAATTAGAGTCAGAGGCCATTATGATCTTAATGTTAGCAGAATTTACCTCCATCCTGCCTTGTGAGTTCAGGCAAGGTGCTGAGAGAAAGGACGAGGATGCCTCTTCCTCACCCACAGGCCTACAAAGAACTCCCCCACAGTTACAGTCACCTGGATGACTCTGCGTCGTAGGTTAACCACTGAGGGAGCATCAATGATGTTGCTTTATGGTAGCCACGATTCCGTAGTAGTAATGGTGATAGTAATGATAGCCACTAACCTTTTCTGAATGCACAGTTTGTGCTTGTGACTTTATGACAACCTATGAAATAGGAATTCTTCCCATTTCACAAACCAGAAAATTGAAAGATTAAGTGTATCTAAGAAACATAAGTGATTCATATTACCCCCTCCATTAGTTCCTGTCATTGAAATGTTATCCCCAATTCATTTAAAGGTTAACATAGAGACCAACATTATTTTCTGTTAGCCTGTATTCAGACCCTTGGACTGAATAAAATATCATCTTTAAGAATGTCCATTAACTCCTTGTAGATGTTATTATGTAGAAAAGAATGTATTATAAGGAAATCCCATTTTTTAGAATAGCTGCAAAGACATCCTATTTTAAGATAGCTCAGTTAACCCAAGTAGCAAAATCCACCTCATTTATTCTATTATCCATTAACAGTGATTAGTCATTAACTCACCAGTCTTAAATTTTAACTGGGAAACTGCAGTGACAATGAAGATATTTCATAAGTCCTTCTAATTGTTAAAGGCATCAAGTTTTATTCTGTGATTTATGTTTGGTATATACATTTTACTCTTGGTGAGGAAGAGTGTGGAAATTTCATTGTGGAATTATTAGCTCTATTGAGTGTAAAGGAAACTTTACAAAGAAGTCACAACACCGTGCTGCTTTCCTTCTAGAACCGGTAGCGGTCGTGTCAGATTCAGAATGATGCTCCATATCTTTCTACTGCTTTCTCTTTTCTCACAAGATTCCTTATTCAGATAGTACAGTGGTCCATTCTTTTATTTTTTAATATATATATTTTTAATTGTTAAATTTATTGGTGTGACACTGATGGATAACAATTACATTGGTTCCAGCTGTACAATTCTACACCACATTGTCTACACGTCGCATTATGTGCTCACCACCCAGAATCAGCTCACTTTCCATCACCATATATTTGATGGTCCCTCCAGGCTCTCCCAACCCCAGCTGTTCCACCCACCTCCCCCTTTACCCTCAGGCAACCAGTAAACTATTGACTATGTCCATGAGTTTTTGTTTCTTTGTTACTTTCAGTTTTATTTTCCACCTATGAGCGAGGTCATATGTTTCTCATGAATCAGGTCTCAGGAAACCATCTGGCTAAATTACTATTTAAAGTGGGCAGAGACCCCGGCCTTTCCAAGAGCCTATCTTATGCTTCTTGTCAACAGGCACAGAGATATCAAAAGCAGTTTTATGGACAGAAAAGGGAGGGCTAACCCAGAGAGGGCCTTGGGCCAAATTGAGGGCGGTCATTCCTATACAGGAAGGAGGGCAAAAGCAGAGTAAGGCGTGGCTGCTCTTAGGTGTGGAAGTGCTTGTTACAAGGTCAAGCCTGTGAGTCAGAACAACTGTTATGTTTTCACATGAAAGAGCTTTCCTGGGTAGAGTACAGACCCTTGCCTGGGCTGAGAGCCCATGGATCCTTAAAGCCAAACCCACAAGATAATGGGACATGCCCAGAGGTTGCCTACCTAACGCTCAAGAATAAACCACCAGATATTTCTTTAACTGGGTTGGTTGAATAGTGGACTGAACTGACCAGGTGTTAGGAATAATTAGAAAAATGGTATAAGAATTATAATTTGTCTGCTAGTCAGAGTATAGGTAGAGGTGGAGATGTTTCATGTAAGATTCTTGGACTCAGTCACCTTGTCTTATCTCTAGACAGTTTAAGGAACTTGTAAAATAGAGCAAGGTGTACAAAATATGGATGATACTACACACAGGGAAAATGATGAGTCACTATGATCTGCAATTAGAAAAGTAGAGAAAATTAATGTTAAGTGTGTGGTCTGACAGATGAGTGAAATTGTAGATCAGTGCGATTCACTTCTCCCTCAAATTGTGGTAAATTTAATATTGAACTAGAAGAGTTGAAGGATAGAAAACCTATCAGAAAATGTCTCAAAGCAAAGAGAACTTGATAACTTATGAATTATAGTCAAACTCTTTGTGTTATTGTTAGGGCTATAGTAGATTGAAGTTAACTGGAGAAATGGCAGCCAAAAATAAAGGTGAGCTTTTTAAATAGGATTTTTGTGCTTTTCCTTTTAATGAATATTTTAGGAAAACTTCTAAAATTTTCCTTATCAATCAAAGACCATTTAGGTCCTTGGTTATCCGAGAAGTCCTGGTATTTCTACAGTACATAATCAAATGACTTATGCTCACGTGGTAATTTCCAGCATCATTTCTAGAACATGTAATCCAACCATTGAATGAATATTCTAATACAGTTTCCAAGAACACGTAAAGTGTTTCTCCAATCTACCATAGCTAGACTTGGTTAAGGAGAGCTGGGTCTGTGGAAAGAGGCTAGGGATATGCCATAAGGCAGCTGTCCCCAACGTTTTTGACACCAGGGACTGGTTTTATGAAAGACAAGTTTTCCAAGGACTGGACCAGGAGGGATGGTTTCAGGATGATTCAAGTGCATTACATTTATTGTGCACTTTATTTCTATTATTATTACATTGTAATATGTAATGACATAGTAGGTTGGTACAAACATAATTGCAGTTTTTGCACTGTTAAAATTTGTCATTTAGTATTGAAATACATTCTTAAATAAATGTGGTTATGTTATAAATCATTTTAATGTGCCTTTCTCAATGTATTTGTTTTTTGCTAATGACTTAGTACTTGCTATTTATTTATTATATTTTCTATTTTTGAACTTAACTGGGGGCCTCACCGCATTCGGGAAGCACATTCCAATTCAGCATGTGGGTCCGCCTGGGCCGGAGCTGGGATTCGATCCTCGGGGCTTCAAAGCAAGCGCTTAACCCGCTGAGCCATCCCAACTTTCCCTACTTGCTATTTATTTTATATTCAGTGTAGACTATGGAAATAATGTTAGATAAAAAGTAAATTTGAGTGATTTTCTTATTTAAGTTCAAAAGAGCTCATAAAGCATCAGAAATAACTCAGATCATCAACAACGCACTTGGGATGACTCAGTAGGTTGAGCACTCATCTTGAGGACCGGGGATCTGAGGACCGAGTCCCGGCCCTGGCCTGTGCAGACCCATATGCGGAACTGGGGCGTATTACCCATGCGGGAGGCCTCCGGTCTAGATTCTGCCATGCGGGACCCAGTGTCCACCTGTGTGGAGGGAAACTATATTGAAAACTAATGACGAACAACTATGGAGACTGCTCTGGGCCCTCCCCCTTCTCTCTATCTCTCTCTGTCAAAAGCAATAAAATAAATCATAAAACCGAACAAAAACAAAAACAAAAAACAACACATTTGGCCTAAGAACTGCTGATGAAGAGCAGTGATGGTTCAAAAAGTTTTGCATAGGAGACGAGAACCTTGATGATGAGGAGTGTAGCAGCAGCCATGGGAAGTTGACAATGACCAATTGAGAGCTATCATCTAAGCTGATCCTCTTATAACTACACGAGAGGTTGGTGAAAAAGCTTGATAAGTAGGTGCCTCATGAGCTGACTGAAAATCCCAAAAAACACCATTTTGAAGTGTCATCTTCTCTTATTCTCCACAACAACAAACTATTTCTTCATCAGATTGTGACATGCGATGACAAGTGGATTTTATACGGCAACTGGCAACGAGATGACCAGCTCAGTGGATGGACTGAGAAGAAGCTCTAAAGCATGTCCTGAAGTCAAACTTGCACCAAGAAAAGGTCCGGGTCACTGGTGGTCTGCTACTGGTCTGATCCACTACAGCTTTCTGAATCCCACTGACACCATCCAATCTGAGAAGTACGCTCAACAAATCGATGAGATGCTCTGAAAATTGCAATGCCTGCAGCCAGCATTGGTCAACAGAAAGGGCCCAATTCTCCACAATGACCGACTGCACGTCACACAACCAACACTTCAGAAGTTGAATGAATTGGGCTACGAAGTTTTACCTCATCTGCCATATTCACCTGACCTCTCGCCAACCGACTACCACTTCTTCAAGCATCTCGACAACTTTTCGCAGGGAAAACACTTTCACCGCCAGCAGGATGAAGAAAATGCTTTCCAAGAGTTTGTTGAATCCCAAAGCATGGAGTTTTATGTTCTAGGAATACACAAACTTATTTCTCATTAGCAAAAATGTGTTGATTGTAATGGTTCCTATTTTGATTAGTAAAGATCTGTTTGAGCCTAGTTAAAATGATTTAAAATTCGTGGGCTGACATGGCAATTACTTTTGCACCAACCTACTAATTATGCAACTCATCCTAATGCAGAGTCCGTGGGAGTCTTGAGCTTGTTTTCCTGCAGCTAAATGGTCCAGTCCCATCTGGGGGTGATGGGAGACAGTGACACCTGAAATACATCAACTCACTTGCCACTCTAAAGCTTGTCACCAGAAGCAGCTTAGCTGTCACTTGCCACTCACTGATAGGCAGCAAACAATTGATTTATTATGGTCTCTGTGCAGTCAAAGCTCTCTGCTAATGTTACTCTGTATTTGCAGCTGTTCCCCAGCACTAGCATCACCACCTCAGCTCCACCTCAGATCATCAGGCATCAGATTCTCATAAGGAGTGTGCAGCCTACATACCTCACATGTGCAGTTCACAATAGGGTTTGTGCTCCTACGAGAATCTAATGCTGCCACTGATCTGACAGGAGGCGGAACTCAAGCAGTACTGTGAGCGATGGGGAGTGGCTGTAAATACAGATGAAGCTTCCCTTGCTTGCCCACTGTTCAGCTCTTGCTGGGTGGCCCAGTTCCTAACAGGCTGTAGACCGGTACTGTAGCCCAGGGGTTGGAGACCCCTGCCCTATGGGCCTTGTCATTACATGCTATGCAGTGAAATTTAACTTCAGGAAGCTGGAGGGTAAGCAGTGACCACTTGGTACTCAATTTTGTTCTTACAAATAGTAGAATAGATTTAAAATCCCTTATCCAAAGTGATTATTGTTTGTGTTTCATATCAGAAAAGTGACCTTTAAACTATTTTTCTGGAACAAAACTATTCTGGTAAAGCACTCTGAATTATTTACATCCTATGCTACACAATTTCACTGAATCATTGTGCATTTTTAATTAAAGTTCAAAATAGATAATTTTAACATATATAAGTGTTTAAAAGATTTATTTTTATTGTTTTTGACAGAGAAAGAGAGAGAGAGAGAGAGAGAGAGAGAGAGAGAGAGAGAGAGAGAGAGAGAGAGAGAGAGATACAGAGAGAGAAGGGGGAGGGCCCAGAGCAGTCTCCATAGTTGCACACCAGTGGTTTTTCTACATAGTTTCGTTCCATAGGTGGGTGCGGGGCTGCACAGGGCAGGAACTGGGCCGGGGTCTCACCCCAGTGAGAACTGAACTGGGGGCACTCCCCAGTTCAACATATGAGTCCACACGGGCCGAGATTCAATCCTCAGTCCCCGGGGCTGCAAAATGAGCGCTTAACCCACTGAGCCATCCCGGCTTCCCCTATGTAAGTGTTTTAAAAACAACAATTATGAGTAGAAAGATTTGAAAGTACTCAGCTATTAAGTTATCCCATTGCAGAATTCAGCGAATGGACATTCGTTGGCATTTCCATCATCTAAAAATACAGTTGTCAAGTTGAGGCCCACTTTTCACAGACCCACCAGAAACATAATTATAGCCCACATACATAATGCAGATATAAAGGATAACTCCAACAGCACTTTTCTCTGTAGAACGCCTTTCGGTAAAATTAAAGGATTTGACTGCAATGAAGTAACTGGGTTATGGCCCATTGTAACTAAAAGAATTTTATCTTTTGCTGATCACTGGGTATCAAGTTCAGTGTAAAACAGGTGGGAGGTTATGGAAAGCTTTTGGTTGCCCGGGTAACGTCTTTACTTGAAGTATTTCCTCGTAGCATTGCTCTGGCACCGAAGTATGTAGAATGACCAAACTGGAGCATCTGTGCAGTGCTCCGAGAGCAAAGCACCAGTGCCTCAGCTCTGTTCCCTGCAAAACCTTCAGCGACATGAGCAACACATGGTGCCTTTGATAGACTTGATCCATCGAGTTGCCAGGAAAATGGCTCTGGAAGGCTGATGGCTGTGTGCCAGCTATTTCTTATAAACGAGTACCTGAGCATCCTTTGTGAGCCCCATTAGTGGGCCGCATGGGGTGGGGGTGGGGAGAGAGACAGAGAGGGGGAGGAGAAAACACGGCTTCTGTGCAGGAGGAATTTCTCATTTTGTTGGGAAGTGAGGTAGATACTCAGCAGCGTGGACAGCACAAGATGGCATACAGTGATGCCTTGCAATTTGAACTTAATCTGTCCCAGAACCCTGTTCGCGTTCCAGAATGTTCAAGTTCCAAGACAAGTGGGTGTTTGGATAAAGCTGCGGGTCCTATAGTTGGTATGTCCCAAGCGAACAACATGTTGGCATTTGGATTCCAAAGCAGGGTTTGGATTCCGAGGCAAAATTTGCTTGATTTTTTCATTCAGATTCCAAGTTGTTTGAGTTTTGGGGTGTTTGGGTTCCAAGGTATCACGGTATCTGCAAATGCCAGATGGTTGGGGAGCTCATCTGTGGTGTCAGGGGCAAGAGGGACGAGCACTCTGCCAGGGGGTAGGAGCCCAGGCAGGCTTTTGAGAGGAAGAGCAGCATCAGGTGGACCATGGGAGACAGCTTCCCTAGATTTAGGGACTGGGTTCTACCAGGAGAAACACAGGAAGCAAACCTGAGGCAGACATGGGTAAATGTGGAGTGTGCCAGTAATAGGACCCTATCCCGGACAGAAGCAGTTTAAAAACTGAATGTGGGCCAGGCGTATGGAACCTTCCAGAAGTCAGGTAGCTGGAGATTTTAAACTCGAGAGTGGAACATGTACCGGAAGCCTTTAATGGAAGTGAGTCTTCTAGCTGGAAGGGACCTTAGGGCAAGGGAGAGACATGGTTTGCTGGTGCAGGCTGGAGGCAAGGTGACAAAACTGCAGTGCCTGAGTGGCTCTGGGAAGCTGCCTAGATGGCGATGGCCGGCCTGGACACCCGTCTCTCTCCTCAGGCGTCAGGTGACGGTCACCTCTTGGCCTTGGCTGCTTGGAGGCAGAGGGTATATATAGTTCAGTTCCGGTCATCTCTCAGGAAGCAGTTGTGACATGTCGAGGCTCCTGAAACCCGATGTGTGCAAAAGCCCCCGGTTGAAAGTGGGAAGCAGCAGCTATGTGAAGCCAGTTTCTTTTCTGGCAAATGATACTCTCCAGCTATTTAAGTCCTCAGGCAAGGGAGTTACTTTCTCCTTCTCTTCCTCAAGTCACTTCTTGGTGGTACAATACCACATGCTCTCCTGTGTTGCAGCAACAATTGGGAGAAAGGACAAACCCACTGGTTTCTGAGTAGTAATCCACTATTTTTTTTTCTCCCCAAACCAACAAACATTTATTATTATCTACTTGGCAACATGGAACACGTAGATTATAATAAGGCATTACCCTTTACCACAGGATTTTATTTTCCAGTAGAAAAGAGTAAAACGTTGCACAAAACTTGTACTGTGGTAGCTGAGGAGCATCGGTGAAACGGGACAGAGTGAAATGGCTTTTTGCCAGGACCCACGCTGGTTAGCGGGAGATTCTGACTCAGTCTCCCACGTGGGACCTTGCAAGGCTCAGCTGGAAGGTCAGGAGCCCTGGGTTCTGGGGTCCCCTCTGACATTTTGTGTGACTGTGGATGAATGGATTCAATTTTGAGTTTGTCACAACCCAAATTAACATGTAGTATAGCTTGTAGTCTAAAAGGCCTGTGTCCCCAATGACCTGTCAGCTAGTTTTCCTGGAGATTCTGGCTGTAAAATATCACAAAGAAAGGAAGTATTTTGCTTGCTGGTTTTGAGGGGAAAGCATAGGGTAAGCTGTCACTTCCAGTTCCAGTGGGCTCCATGGCCCTCAGGAACAGGTTGGGAAGTATACCACCCAGCAGATGTGAAGTGCCTAGCATTTCCAAAGCCTTAATTAAGATCATGTCAAAACGGTGTAGATTTTTCAGTCACACGGCAACATTATAGTCTATGAACTTATGTAGCACACACACACAGGCACACACGTGCACATGTACACAGACACAACACAGGTTGCTGCCTCGTGGCTTTGAGGGAATTTCTTTGGGTCGCAAGTTATCAGACCTGCATATGTGTAGACAGAGCAAGGAGGAGGGCTCCCAGGTAAGGACCTCAGTGACCTGGGAGGAGGTTGTCAGGGAGGGCACCAGGTCCTTTCATGGTGTGACGCCACAACAGGTCCTTGAAAGGTAACTAAATTCACAGCGACACTGACAAGCATCAGTCATAAAAGCAGGGTGTGTTGGATGGCAACCAAGTCTTTTAAAACAATCTTCTAGATGGTATCTAAGAAATGACGTTTTAGGAGTAAGTTGTGCAATAATTTTGAAGTTTCCTTTCCCTCATGTTCAGCAGTAGTTTTCCTGACAACACACTTCTATCAGAGCTTTTTTGTTTAAAGCAATTAAATACTATATTAAAATAAAGAAATAAATGCACAGTTACTGCCACTGACCATCCACTTTGGTACATAGAAGAAATGTCCTTTCTGGGAGGCAGGGTAGACCATTCTGGGCCGCAGTGGTAACGGGGAAGTTGGGTCTCAACAACACTTTCTCTTTTTCCTCCAGGTCCTATACAACTTGTTCAAGTCTTTCTGTCAGATGAAAACCATTGAGACCATCGACATATTTGCTGGGATTGCCAACTTCTTTGTTGTGGGCATCGGTGGCGTGTTGATTGGCATCTTCCTGGGATTTATAGCGGCATTTACTACTCGGTTCACACATAACATCCGAGTGATCGAGCCCCTGTTTGTCTTCCTGTACAGTTATTTGTCCTATATCACAGCTGAAATGTTTCACCTCTCAGGTATCATGGCGTAAGTATTTCACTCTTTGTTAAAAGCACTTCATGATGACATGTCACTGAATTCATGTATTCTAAGCTAAGATATTAATGTTAAAAACTAAAGGGTGTCCCAAAATTCACGCAATATTTGAATTTTGCGTCATTTGTGCGGTAAAGTGTTGCCAACGGAAAAAAAGACAGCGTGACAGCTGATAGTTCAGGGTTATTAAAAATGGAGCACTACACGAAAGAACAACACGTTTTCATTGTTGAGCAATGAAAATTTACAATTTTCAATTATAAACCTGTGTTTTCTATCAAAATTACTTCTTGCATGAATTTTGGGGCACACTTTATATGAAAGAGTAGGTTTTTTAAAATTCTTTTTAGAACAATTACGTAAAACAGATTTTTCTTACTCTTTGTTTCAAAGAAATGGAAATACGTATTGGCCAAATTTATACTAATGTGATCTGATACTAAAATGGAAAATGATAAAAGTTAATATCTATTGGGTCTTATATGAAATAAGACAACACACTGTTGGGGTTAATTTTCTAAGTTGGATGCCCATTTCGTGTTGTCCGTGTGTGTGTGTGTGGTGGCGGGGGGGGGGGGGGGGGGGGGGGGGGGGGGGGGGGGGGGTGGTGGTGGAGAGAAGGGGCTGTACAGTTCTTCCAAAAAGATTGCATCACCCAAACTGCATTTGGAGTTTGGGAATTGCTTGTGAGTATTTATCTGAATAATCTTAGTAGTAGAAAACCTTCACTCTATGTAATAGATTTGATTTGAAATAATAGTGTAATGTCATTCATAGCAACATTCAATGAATAAGGAACATAATCATACACGAGGGCTGTCCGGAAAATATCCAGCCATGTCACTGTTCTCATAATATTGACAATGGCTGGATTTTTTTCCCAGACAGCCCTCATAATTTTAGGCTAGTTGTTTAAATAAATTATTTATTTATTTGTTTATTTTTATTTTTGACAGAGAGAGAGAGAGAGAGATACAGAGACAGAGACAGAGAGAGAACTGAACTAGGGGAGCTCCCAGTTCAGCATATGGTTCTGCACGGCCGGGGTTGGGATTTGATCCCCGGTCCCTGGCGCTGCAAAGTGAGCGCTTAACCCAGAGTCATCCCGGCTTCCCCTAGTTGTTTAAATAAAGGGGCATGATTATAAAGCAAGAAATGTATAAAGCAAGAAATTATTTCTTTATTTACAGGTATAGTTAGTCGATTATTTATTAACTGATTTGGAAAGACAGTCTCAAAAAGTTTCACAAGTGGGCTTAAGAATGGCAGTGTTTGGGTTCAATGTTAGCCTTTGGAAGGTCACTTTGAAGGAGGCTACTCATTGGATGTGGATATTTTTGTGGTTTCCCAAAATAAGCCTCTCATAATATTGTCACAACCTGGAGAGAGTCCTTGAGAAATACTTAGTAATAGAATGCCTTTGGAGGTTTTTATTTTGACAAATATTTGTTTAAAGTTTAACATATGCTGATCTCTAGGCTGGAGCCTGCTATACATATTTAGAGTTTTGCTGTTCTAAACACAGGCCTAGTTCTTGAAATGTTCTCCTGTAATCTGATATAGCTGACTCTTTGACTAAGGGCTATTTTGTATTCCTCCTCCCATCCCCACTTTTGTCTCAGAAGCAGATAAGATTTGTGGTGGAGGAAGTCAAGTGCCTCACTAGGAGGAGAATGTAACCCATTGTAATGAAAACCATGAGTTAAAAGGTTGGATGGTTTTCGGTTTCACAGAAGACCTAAATAAAGCAACATATTAATCCAGTTTGACCCAGTAATGAAATCTTCTGCATCTTCCTGGATGCTATTCATATCATTTGTATGACTCCCAGTTTCCTCACTGTTCTTCACTGGTGTCATTGAAAATGTATGACCAGCTAGTTACAAGGTCGCTAAAAATGTTAATGGGGGTGGGACTTTGTGTCTTGTATTTAGCAACACTTTGTGTAAAAAACTTGACTGTATTTTCACTGTGTGCTTATGTAAATGTTCTTGAACACTCACATAGTTATCTAAGTACCTTTGTCAATTTACCAGATGTTCAAGGGTAGGAATTGGGATGGGGAGAGATCCAGCGTGTGCAGGTCATTTGGAGTTTCTGCTTAGAGGTGTCCGTGAGGCCCAGAGTTCACAGAGGTTGGTAGGCTTGTGCTGCAAGTCTTGACCTCCTGTGAAGACAGGCTTACGGATTTACTTGCTCTGGGAGTCAGGGAACCAAGGACAAGTAGGGTAAATAACACAGGTAATTCCCTGCTGTGACTTGGTGGTGGATGAGAAAACATCACCTTTGTTTACAACTTCAAACTGAACATTTATTTTAGAACTTAGTGTACAGAAAAGTCCTTTATTACATTTAAACTACTATTGTTGCACACAGTGCACTAAAATAATGAACTTTCCATTCAATAAGACATTACAGAAGAATTAAACACTTTGGGGTCGTGGTTTCCGTGCTTCCCTTTACCCTATGATGTTAAACAAAGGCACAGACTGATCCTGGAGTGTGTTTGCTCTGAGAAGTAATACCCTGTTTTCTAATGTAGGTAATTAGTATACTGTTTGATGACACTCAGCCACCTGTGATACCTCTGTGTGGTGTACATCACTGATGCGCATACCCCCTTGTAAGGGCATTGTGGGTACGTCCCGATTGTAATTACTGTACTTACCTGGGGATGTTGGTCCAAGGAGTTCAGTGTAATGATGCAATTAAAATTGCATGTCCTGTGTACCTCTTATAGAGCTAGTAATTTTTTCCACATAAACTGAACTGTACTGGGTTTAGAAATTCCTGTCATACTCCATGCTCAATTTACAAACACATTTTAAGGTTAATGGAAGTGAAAGTATGTGATGTGCTATACTGAGCACACCTAGTAATTTCTCTTGTTTGTTTAAGAGAAATGGGCAGCCACGTAGAAAGGAACGAAGCTGAGAGGTAGGCGGTTTGTGAGCTCACAGAAAGGTTAATGTGCCGCTCTCAGAATTTGTAAACTGTGGAGTTGTGAAACTTGTTCTGTCTGAGTTTTGCCTGCTATCCCTCTCTCCCTTCCCTATCTTTTCCCATTCATCTCCTTCATGTTCATTCCTCTTCTGATTGCCTTTCAGGTCCTGGAAACCTCTTCTGCTTCAGCTTTGTCTTAGTGACTCTTGGACATCCTGTTTAGAATGACATCATTTAATAAGTAGATAATCAATACAAAGGTTTAATAAAAAAGAAACATCCTTCTATATAACAGAAGATGGGTCTGGATTAAAAAATGCAACCAGTCTTTTAGGCAGAAAAGCAATGGGCAGGATTTCAGCATCTGAATTTCTTTGGAAAGTATGGAACACAGTGTACTTCAGGCACTCACAAAGCCTACTGTTGTAGCTGCTTTTTATTTTGGTCATGAAATTATAGTTTGATATGATTTTCAGTGACAATAAGTAACTTATTGCAAGATGGAGTTATAGGTATCTTCTCCTCTGTCTTACAAGTTATTTGGAGAGCTGACTTGTGGGCATTCATAGGTTTGATTTCCCCTTTGGGGTCTCTTCCAATACCTTAACACCTAAGTTAATGCTAAGGAATTATTTACATTCATGTCTCCCTGTGTGTTCAGGAAGTGTTTACTTCAAACACTAAGAAGGTTGATGAAATTCCCTGTTTTCTAATATTCTGCTTGTTTCTCTACTGGAAGGAAGAGTTGCATTAGGGAAGTATGTGTCTCAGAGTATGTTTCCACTGCACTGGAACATTCCCATAGTCCCCTAAACGAGACACTTCATGTGTCAGTACCATGGGTCACGTCTAAATATCATAGCATTATAGTAGAGGACATAGAAATGGCAAAATAGTTATTGATTTTAGAAATTCATGTCTTGGCTCATGTTTTCTATTCAGAAAACTGCTCAGAGATGAAATACTGATGATGTCTCATTGTCTCATTTCTTTATCCATGGTGCCTCAAGTGATGCCTGAACCCAGATCTGTAACTCAATGAACGGAAGTGAGACTCCCCCTCGCACACTCTGTGGCAGCAGGCACCCTTATGGTTTGTCCATGACACATTGCCCTGTGCGCCAGTGCATGGGGCATTGAAAAAACACACTGTCTTTTTTTTTAAGATTTATTTTTATTGTTTTTTTGACAGAGAGAGAAAGAGAGACAGACATAGAGGAGGGGGAAGGCCCAGAGCAGTCACCATAGTTGACAGCATTAGTTTTCCATATAGTTTCGCTCCACAGGTGGGCACAGGGCTGCGCAGGGCAGGAACTGGGCCAGGAGCCTCCCACATAGACTCCAGCAAGAACTGAACTGGGGGCACACCCCCATTCAGCATATGGGTCCACATGGGCCAGGGCCGGGATTCGATCCTCAGTCTCTGGGGCTGCAAAGCGAGCGTTTAACCCACTGAGACATCCTGGCTTTCCTGAAAACACACTGTCTTGAAGAGCAGGATGTTTGGGCTCCAGCAGTGCAATGCCCTCCAGTGAAACAATGATTTCTCTTTGCTGTACTCCAGGAATTTCAAAAACATGGCTAAATTCTCCTTCAGATAGGAGAGTAGACATCTGATATTCCTTAATTTTGTTTTCAGGGATTAATAATTGCTTAGTGTTTCTTCCATTGAGGGTACTTAAATATATTGTTTGCTGTTTCAATAATTCTAGCAGCATTATTGCAAAGAAAAAGTTGCAGTTATTCATCTCATGTTATGGAAGGTTAAATTGAGGCTCAGATGGACTAAAAGTAGAGCTGTAGGGTGAGATGTGGGCCCTGGGTCTCCACTTACACTGAAGTCCAGGATATGTCCCAATATCTACTTTAAAAATTAATTGAAAAAAATTTTTTTATTATTGTTTTTGACAGAGAGAGAGAGAGAGAGAGAGAGAGAGAGAGAGATAGAGAGAGAGATAGAGAGACAGAGAGAGAACTGAACTGGGGGAGCTCCCAGTTCAGCATATGGTTTCGCACTGGCCAGGGCCGGGATTCGATCCTCAGTCCCCGGCGTGGCAAAGTGAGCGCTTAACCCACTGAGCCATCCTGGCTTCCCGTACTTTAAAAATTAAAACAAGCACATTTCAAAGAAAAATGTTTTCTGTTTCTCTTTTTTAAATTTTATTTTATTTTTATTGTTTGAGAGGTGAGAGAGAGAGAGAGAGAGAGGGAGGGAGGGAGAGAGAGAGATGGAGAGAGAGAGAAGGCAGGAGGGCCCAGAGCAGTCTCCATAGTTGTACATCATTAGTTGTGACATGGCTTCATTCCACACAGGTGGATGTGGGGCTGCCAAGGGCAGGAACTAAACTGAAGGCCTCCTGCATGGGAGGCGCTGCAGTTCAGCACATGGGTTTGCACAGGCCAGGGCCAGGACTCCATCCCTGGGCTTCACAATTGCAAGTCAGATACTCAGCCTGCTGAGCTCTCCTGGCCTCCCTTGGAAAATGTTAAATGCTAACTTCATAGGGATCTCCAGGATGATAGGCTTAGTGATGGAGTCTGGGTGCCTGTGGTAGGGAGGCAGTGCCTGGTCACCGCTGAAGATGCAGAGTGTAGTTATCTTCTCCTTGGTTTTCTTCATGTGTGTTAGTAAGTGTCATCTACTTAAAACTTTAAGAAAAATAGGAGAGCATGCCTTGTTTGCCATTGTGTAGTGTCTGTCCTGGTTCTTCTCGATTTGCCCACCATTTGTAGCATTTAGGAGACATCTCATCAAGATGCAACCATATGCCATCAGAATGCTATGTCCCAGAAAGGTCATGGTTACCAAATGTTCATGAGTACTGACTGGTCTTCTTCAAAAAGAACAGATGACACAGCAGGACTTTCATAGTACACATGCAAAGCATCAGATGTACTTAAGTATCTATATGTACATATGAGTAAGAAAGGTGTCACTGATTCATTTTTCCTAGGCCTGTCTCATGTTTGCTGAATGTTTTTCTTAGTGTAGGTGACCTGGAGTATTAATGAACCAGTCTGGATAATGCAACCTGGATAAATGCTTGTTTACATGTTCTCTGGCCTGGCCTCCAGTTGGTCTTAAATCCTCTCTAAACAGAGAGCAAACAGACCACATCAGCTTATTTCTAGTTTGAACTTTTTAAACTTCATATTCACCCTCATCCCAATACCCACACCTTCTCCTACACACACATTCACACACGACGTTTCAGGAGAAATGGCCATTAAGGGCCGAGTCCATTGCATGAGCATGGTCTTAATCCTGCAGCCGTCACTGCGAGGTAGCTATTGGCCTCAGAACTCTTCTAAGACCATCATCCCAAATGCAAACCCAAATGCTAAGTGGAGCAGGGTGGTGGTCGTGGGGAGGGAGGGAAGGTAGTAAAATGAGGAAGGAAATTAGTAATTAAAGGGAAAACCATTACTTTCTTAATTTTCTGCACATAGTTAGTGTAAAAAGTAAAAAACAAATGAAAAATCATTATTTTTTTATGCTGAGTCGCATATTTATTTATTTATTTGCATAGTTTTGCCTAAACGGCAGGGTAAACAATAGAAAATTTGAAATTATAAATCGTTTTTCAAGCTTTATTGAGCTCCAATTGAAATATAACATCATGTAAATTTGTAGTGCACAACATGACATATATATCTCAAAATCATTACTACAATAAGGGAAGTTAACACACCCATCACCTCACAGAATCACCTTTTTTTTGTGTGTGTGTGTGTGTGTGTGGTGAGAAGTTTTAAGATTTACTCTTAGCAACTTTTGAATAATACAATACAATGTTAACTATAATCAGCATGCTATACAGTAGATCTCATAACTAATTCATCTTATAATTGTTTGTACCATTTGATCTTTGTCACTTCTGCCCACTGTTCAGCAACAGCCAGTCTTCTCTCTATTTTATTTTAGGTTCCAAACATAAGTGAGCTTATTCTCTCCATCTTTAGTGATCATGTTCTAGCTTAAGAACATTTATTTGAGAGTAAGGAAGGTCACAAAGCAAGGGAGAAATAACGGAAGACAGAGTGCCCGTTTCTTTTGGGGTGGCTTGTGATTATTAGGAAGTCAAATGAGGAGATGCCAGGATAGCTCAGCACGTTGAGCGCTTGCCTTGCAACCAAGAGGTCTGGGTATTGGGAGTCCTAGCCTCAGCCCGTGCAAACCCATATGTTGAACTGTGGTGCAACTGGTAACTGTCAGATGCTGGCGAAGTTTCTCACCTCCCATGCAGGGGGCCCCCAGTTGGATCCCTGCTGTAAGTGACCCCACATTCACCTGTGTGGAATGAAACCATGTCACAACTAATGTGGTACAACTGTGGAGACTGCTCTGGGCCCTCCTCTCTTCTGTCTCTCTCACCTTCTCTCAAAACAATAAAATAAATCTTAAAAAAAGAAAAAGAAGTCAGAGATGCTGGAATAGTTCAACAGGTTGAGCACTTGGCTTGCAACTGAGAGGTACAGGGATCAAATCCTGGCTCCAGCCCATGCAAACCCACATGCTGAACTGCCCCTAGTTTGGTTCCTGCCCTGCACGGCCCACATCCACCTGTGTGGAGTGAAACTGTTGTAACTGATGATGTACAACTATGGAGATTG
The DNA here is from genome assembly GCA_004027555.1 of Craseonycteris thonglongyai. Taxonomy (NCBI): domain Eukaryota; kingdom Metazoa; phylum Chordata; class Mammalia; order Chiroptera; family Craseonycteridae; genus Craseonycteris; species Craseonycteris thonglongyai. Next base: position 7,683 of record PVKE010002590.1, on the reverse strand, counting down.
CTCTGGGCCTTCCCCCCTTCTCTCTGACTCTCTCTCTCACCTTCCCAAACAATAAAATAAATCTTAAAAAAAACAAGAAGTTAAACTAAAACCACCATGAGAAAAGGAAAAATATTACCCTGATACCCACATTTAGGCATTTTGATATAATCATCTTCAAAACCTAACTGAGGAGTAGGACTCACCCTGAGGAAAAGTCACTCCTGTAGGAATGAGCCAAGTCCTTCAACACAGATTCCCTGGGTTTTGGTATCTTACATTTTTCACAAACTGACATTGCACACTTATACAATATTTAATGCTCAAAATAAAAAATATATGTTTTGCTTTGTCACCTTAGAGGTAAAACATTAAAAACATTAATTTAATCTCGGTTTTTGTCTGTATTTGTTCTGCAGACTGAAGATCAGTAGAACCTATATATTATGGTCTGTATGGGAAATTTATACAGCCCATGAATTCTCAATTACAGTAGTCATATATAATTCAGTTACACAGTTTGTAATTAGGTATTTTAAGATATGTTAATGTGGAAAACAGCATATGGGTTATTTTATAGTAGTTCTTAAAAACATACTATAAAAATTAAAAATAGCTATCATAATAAATGCCACTATAAACATGTTTCATTTTGTGAAATGCATTTTATGGATTTCTTTCTAAGAGCAAATAAATAAAATGATATAATTTGGGGCCTTCCTCACCAAAGGTTTGTGGTGGCTTCTTAGGTACGTCATTTCTAAGCAGCTCTATTCTAGATTGTCTCAAAAGATAACTTCATTTTTGATGGAGGAAAGAAGCAAAACCAAAGACTGTGTTTGATATGATCAGGAATAGATTTTTGAAGCTACTCAGTCTGAGTCTCTTGTGTTTATCATGTGGTACTAAAGGAATAATAATTTTAGTTTAAGTGAAACACAAACAGAAAAGTTAATTTTCTAGGAAGAAATAACATAATACAAAAGAAATCCAATAAATGCTATATTTGATCACCTTATGAAAATCAATTCATTACATTCTCAGAATGATATTTAGCTAAGAAATAGAATACTGATATTGTTTTTCGTGTCCTTAGGACGAATCTATGCTACTGTTCTTCTTCATTAGTATAGGTAATAGAGTAGAATTTAGTGGTGGGTTGGGAATTCCTAGATGGGAAAATATATGGTGTTTGACTGCTGAATTTAAATTACATGAAACTAACAATTTATCACTGAATTAAAAACTGATTCCCCCAAATCTATTTGAAAAGTAGAGATTTTTTTGCATGATTGGATAGTACAGGCTCTGCCATCACTTTGCTATTTTGACTGTTACTTGACGATTCTTTATGCTTATCTAAAAAAAGATTATGTCATTGCTGGCCTATGTCTCAAGTATATTGTAGAAAAATTTGATTTGATGATCATATCCTTATTATGGTCTGTGTTACATTACTCTTGGTCCAGCGCTAACCAGGTAAGGTTGTGTTTTCCTTTTTCAGACTCTCAGGTATAAGTGAATTGCAATGGTAAGGCTAAAATTATTTTCTAGTAATATGTAGGCCAAAATGTAAAATGTGATTATAAATCAGAAGAATACGTGTTGTGTAATTCCTGAGAAATAAGTACTTTTTTTTTGTTTGAATGAAAACCTTTTCGGAACACTGATATTGAAACAAAGTGTGCAGTTATCACTCTGCTGGTACGTCTGAGTATGACACCTTTGGGCAAGTGCCTAAAGTCAATTTTCCATTCCCTTTATGAGGGCATTAGAGCAGGGAATTCAGCTATGGGGTCAAGGTTTGCTCTTCCAAGGACAGGATAAGTGCCTTAAGGAAAACCTCTTACCCCTTCACCTTGATTTAACAAACCTCCGTGTATGTCTCAGCAGTTCAGATAGGGGTGGAAGCTAGCTTGGTGTCAACCCAGAGACTTCCTGGGTTGATTTCCTTGACATGAGAGGCTATGAGTAGCACTCTTAATGTATTCTTTCTTGCTTGCTACCTTTCTCTTACCTCAATCAAGTATAAGGTCTGGCTTTTTTAGTGTTCCCAGGGACCTGGCCAAGTGGCCAAGATTCTATCTTCCCACGTATCCTCAGTGTTAATCACCAGTTATTTGATGTAACTTGAGTCACTTGGGTTCAAATCAAATCAAACCAGATTATTGGTTCCTTAGGGACGCCCAAATCAAATTACATTTATGGGCTTATATGAATACAAGTAAATTATTGATGAGAATAAGTGCAGATTTGATCTTAGTTGTGATGGGACCAGGGACAACTGTGTCACCGGGACTGTTACTCTTTTCCCTTTCCTCCTCTTCCCTTTCCTTCTCTCTCGTCTCTCTCTCCTTTGTCTTCTTTAAAGGAAGAAGAAATGTGATTGAAACAGACTTTGTCACATGGCCAACCATGAGGCAGTTGAAACTTAAACTCTCTTTGAGTGAAACCAGCCTCCCAATCTGTGTTGAGTATAAGCTATCAAACAAAACTCAGTTCTTCATAGTACAGTACGTTGGAGATGGGTCTGGTGATGATGGAGTTGAAGTCTCAATGAATAATGAGAAGAGCAACCTGGGTAGAGGGAGGAGTATAAGCAAAGGCTCCCAGGTGACATGCTCTGCCACATTCTAGGAATGGAACTCTGGGATGGTGAGAAAGGTGGATGCCCAGTCTTGATCTGTTTTGTTCTGTAAGCAATAGAGAGCCTTTGGAAGCCTTAAGCAGACAGATGACACCATTGTATAAATCAAGCTTGTCCAACCCAAGGCCCCTGGGCTGCATGTGGCCCAGGACAGCTTTGAATGGAGCCTGAAACAAATTTGTAAACTTTCTTAAAATATTACGAGATTTTTTTTTTTATAACTCATCAGCTATAGATAGTGTTAGTGCATTTTATGTGTGTCCCAAGACATTTTTTCTTCTTCCAGTGTGGCCTAGGGAAGCCAAAAGATTGGATACCCCTGGTATAAAGGTTTTAAAGTGGCTATATGACTTTTTACATCATCACACATAAAACTGATAATATTTAATAGTACTCTGGGGTAAAAGCTGGAGCTCATGGCCTCAGACTCTTAAGGTCCCCCGGACTGAGGAATCGCTGCCTGGGACAAAGGGTTAGAGTGCCAGGCAGAGACTTGGGTGGGAAAGAAATATGTGAAGATGCATGCTACAGTCCAGGCAAAAGAAGATGGGAGCCTATACGCAGAACAAGCAGTGAATATTGAGAAGAGGGAAGGAAAAATAGGTGGCATACCTATTAATCCACAGCGGTCCTCATCCCTTATTTTTACTTTCCAATAAATTTTTAAATAAAATGCTTCCACTTTCAGCTCTATTTTCTTATTTATTCTTTCTCCCCTGAACCTTCTGCCTGTGCCCCCATCTGCTTTCCTCAAACTCTGATGTATGTAGGAATAGTCAGGAAAGATTGTTCAGTCTACAGAATCCCAGGTGCCAGCCAGAGAGTCTGCCTTTGCATTTTTACAAGGATTTCTGGCAATCATGCTGTCCACAGGACATAGTTTTGGAAACACTGCTCTGATGTACATGATGGGAACAGTATGAGTTTAACTCTCCAGACAGCAAAGACTCTTGCTGATGTTCGCAGTGCTCAGGTTGAAGGAATCCTGTACACGGTCAGTGTGCGAATTTAGTGCCAGTTGTGCATGGCTGGTTTCCTTACCCAGGTCCCGCCAGCAGCTCACCCTCAATGCACATCATTCCATCGTCCAGAACTTGGTCCAGCCTTCCTGACATTCAGGCCTTTGTTCCTACCTGCCAGCTAGTGAACTCTGCGCCTGTAATGCCTTGTGTTTCATTACACTTTAACAATGAGTTGTGGTCCTGAGTTCTCTCCACAAAACCATGACTGCTTGGGGTCCAGAAAATGATCTATAAACATTAGTTGAACTGAAAACATATAAAGGAGAAAACACAAAAGATGTGGAAAATCCAGATGTGAGCAAGACTCTGTGAACAGTCAAGCATTTGTAATAGTTTGAAGTTATTTTACTTAATTTTTGCTATTTTAGGAAAGGTGGTTCAGTTTTTATGCTTGGATCCTCCTTTAAAAACAAGTTTTTCTTGCATTTTTCTCATATGTCAAACTCACTCTTTCTTGGTTGTCAGGTTTCCTGGAAGAGGAAATTCATTATATGGTAAATTCATGCCCTGGAATAATTAATTTACCTCACATGAGTGAGTACTTTATTCTGAGAACATACAGTGTGCCCTTAGTCACCACGAGACCTGGCTTTAATCAATACAGAGCAAGCTTAATTGTCCTTTGTCATTGCTAATGCTTTGCTTTGCACTGATTAGCGGATATGCTTTCATATTTGGCAAAGTCTTTATTGAGAATACACAAATATTACTTGGGCTGTATTTTCTTGGAACTGAATCCATACTTTCAGAGATCATACATGGATATGGAATAGGAGCAAAGGAATTTTACAGCATTCTATTTGTTTAATTCTGAGCAGTTCAGATTACAGAAAAAGTCTCCTAGTATGGGAATAGAAATCACAAAATTGATTCCTCTTGAAAAAAGTAAGAACATTTGTACTTATAAACTGAATTAATTGAGGCATGACTTCTCTGTATATATGGAAATACGGACAGGCTATGAATATTTATCTTCACATCAAGAAATCTGCTATTACCACTCAGCTTAGGTATTGGTGCCTGGTCCCTTTGGTTAAATAGACCATAACCATGAATGGTCTGAGTCATCATTAAACCAGACACAGCCAGCATTAATTGAATATGTACTCATACCACGACACGCACAAAACCACGCTAAGCATGGCTAGCCAATAGCCCCAGCTGTCTCAAAGATCCATTCTGTCAGGAAATGCACGTCTACAGGAGGCTGGCTTCATTGACTGTTAGGATGGAGTCACAGAGTACTATAGGAAAAAGTATTGGAATTTTTGATTCAGAAAACAGTCAAATGGCAGATCATCTACAGAGACAGTCAGATCCCCACCACTTTTGCCTGAAGCCTCTGTTGTGACAGTATTAGCTGGCCTGATTTTCTTCTATGCTGAATTTAGAGTGACAGCATGATGAAGAAAACCTCAATTGCTGGTGAATGTAAAAACCACTAATTATAGTGCTTTAGCTTCTCCTTCTCTAAATTGCTGATAATCACCATACATTTATCTTACAGTGTAATGTGGGGCATGATAATAACAAAGCAGAACACACCAGTGAATTCTATACATGCCTCACCTCCATGTGGAATGGAACCTCCCACAGAATGGAACCTAACTAACACCTGTCAAAACATGGACATATCTTGGGCTGTTATATGAGCCAGGTGCTGCATTGGAGTTTGAAAACAAAATGACAGACCATCACAGGAAACAAATGGACTCCCACCTCTAGGTTCCTGTCCCTCCAAACTTATCCTCCACATGTCCTTCAGAGTTCTCTTTCTAAAATACAGATCTGTTCACACCATACCACCATTCCCATTAACAGTTCATCCATGTACCCGTATAGCCATTGACTCAAAACACATTAATGACATACCAGATGTGGCGCTAAGCATTAGTGACACTTTTTTTTTCTTTTATGAAGTTTCTGTTGAGTTGGGGAAATAGATATTATTGTATTTTTTCCATGTATAAGATGCCCCCATGTATAAGATGACCACTACTTTTCTAATCCAACATTAAGAAATCAATACATGGATTACTCCCATGTATAACACAACTCCCAATTTTTGGTCTAACAATTTTAGACAAAAATATTGTCTTAATCATACAAAAATACAGTAAATGAACAAAAAACTATGGTATATAATGAAAATCTCTAATTTTCACTGGAGCCTATAGAATAAAGTTTAAACTCCTAAACATAACATATAACAGTGTCACTTGTCATTATCTGTCCCATAAACTTCTTTTATCCTCATCCTCTTCTCCACCAGCTAACACAATCCTTCCACAGTTCCGTAAATATGCCAGACATGTTTATTTGTTTTATGCTTTTGCACACAGCCTCCTCTGTTCCTTGACTTCATTCTTCTTTCTGTTTGGTGAGCTCTTCACTTATCCATGAAGACTTTGCTCAAATGTCCCCTTTTGTGACAGGAGGAACGACTTCCTTGCCTGTACACCCAAAACATGGTTTCGGTCCCTTGTTTCTAGCACTTGAATTGTTGTTTCAGTGGTGACTCCACAACTCCCCTTCTATTAGACTATGAACTCTCAAAAGTAAAAGCTACGTCTTGTTTGCTTTCATCTTCTGAGACCACAGCTCAGAACTTGACCCAGAGCAAATGCTTACAAAAATGTTGGGTGATATTAACTTGTTATTCACAATCATATTAACTAAATATGGAGAGTAGTAAAAGAGACATGTATGAAAGGGGGGGAAGATGATTCAATATGTGAGCTAATAGAAGTAAGGTCGTATTGAGAATACTAAAGGTCAGTAATTTTATATTTTAAGAACCTTTAGAGTTAAGAAATTCAACCAGAATTTTCTAAAATGTAATGAGTCTATTTAGGTTATTATTTTGGTGTGGCTACCTTCACACTGATGTTCAGAATCAGGGTGAAAGGCTGTGGATTTCGGCATGAACTCTCATGTATTCACATGAGGATGGAGGAAGAAATCTCACCTCTCTATGATGTGCACTGCTTCTGGGATATCCTGTGACACCATCTCGTATGCAAGGAAACTCCTGCCCACATACTCCCAACCAGGAAGACTGCAGACAGGCAGACAGCAGCCTGCCCCACTGCCCTGCACTCCTAAGTTCCTTGTGCTTCCTTTAGAAAAGTGGAGGAGCCTCGGATTTATGGTGGTATTTGATAATATGGATCAGAGAAGGTTTTATTTTTCTCTACTCCTGGAAGACTGTGTTGTGTTTGCCTCTCTAGCTGGAGGGACACTAGCTCCTCTATCATTTTATGTGCTTAGGTTATTGAAGTGAAGTGGTTTGACTTCAGGTGAGAATATAACAGAAAACCTCCTTGCAATGAAAACTCCTGGCCTTTGCTTGAGAGCACATGTGCAGAAAGCTGTGACAGACACTCAGAACATTTGTCCCCGGTATGGCACATTGATGTCATAGGCGTGCCCACGGTTCCTAAGCAGGCTAAGACCAGGTGCTGAAGCCTCTGGAACCCATTGAGGGTGTTCTTCTCCCTCCAGCATCTCACCTCTGCTGGAAGGAAACAGAATCAGGTTACAGTGAGGTGTCTGGCAGACACAAGCGTCACTCCCAGTATCATGTTAAGGAGACAGAGCAATGGAAACTGATCCCGTGGACATTCATGTAAAATTCATTTTTTAAATTTCTATACTAAAGCTGTATATTTTGATCATTTCTGAATAGGCGTTTTTGTTCAATTGGTCACATAATGAACGGAAGATTAATGTTTGCCTGTATGGTTCACATTTTGCCATGACTGATCGGAACATCATCTCAGAGGGAAATTTTTAGCACATTCACAAAAACAATATTCTCCAGCCTTTTAAAAATCACTTATTGAAAGATGAACAAAAAAATCCAAAGCCAAGAGGGAAAGAGGGAAATCACATTGAAATGAAAAAGTGGGGATTTCAACTCGGTAGTTGATGTTTTATTGAAAAAAAAAAAAGTGGAAAAAGCTGGGTAGTGGGGACTTGATGTTTAACTACCTCCATTTTTGTCACTAATTTTAAATGCTTTATAATGAAATC
>PVKE010002589.1:55487-80996 GCA_004027555.1 Craseonycteris thonglongyai | reverse complement strand
GACAGGTATTCCCCACCACTTCCAGGGATCTCTGTGCCCTTAGCAGGGCAAGTGTAGAAATAATGCCAGAGATGTGATTCCAGGCACAAGGGACCCAGATCTTTACAATGGAGAGCAAACTGAAATAAAAGATTTCCAGTGTTAAGCCATGTGGGATTCTCAAAGTCTCATATGTGGCTCAAAAAGAAAAATAAGAAAAAAAAAAATCAATGTAAATCTGATTCTGAGATCCTACAAATCCTGTGGTCTTCAGAAACATTCCAAGCTAGCTCCTGCAAAGAACCACACTGTTTTCCTTTGGGGGGTGGGCGGGGGTGGGCCTTTCAATTCCTAGGCCACCAAGGTATTCATATCTGGTGCCAAAAAGCTCATTAGAGTTACTCTATTTTGTTGGATCTCGGTGTGCATAGCAAACATTAGTACCTACATTAGAGTCCAATAAAAATCCTAACCCTTCCTTCTACTTTTAAGCTTTTCCATTGTTCTTGTGAGTTCACACCCTGTGACAAGCTCCCTTGACCAGAGAAATGCAAGTCCCTTTACTTTTGTCCCCAAAGTGTCCCCAGAGGAAGGCACTGATCCATAAGCCCCTGACCTGAGCCTGGCCACACAGAAGGTCCCGTCTTGCTAGGTTTTCATGCATAAACTTGTCTGTGCTTCTGAGAAGTAAAAAAAAAAAAAAAAAAAAAAAAATTATCTTAATTTGTTCCCATAACCATTTCTAACATTTTACTCCTCAAGGACTCATTTATATTCCAGCATCTTCCTTCCATGTTACCAGTTTCATTTTTTAGTCTTTATATTAAATATGAGTTCCAGTTCCTGTGCACGAAGTTCTATGTCCAGCTCCTTCCATAGACATTTATCGAGCACTGTTGTAGACAATGGAAATACAGAACTGAATGACTCAGTTTCTGTCCTTAAGGAGCTGCATGTCTAGTGGGAGAGAGAGGGGGCAAGGACAGCGATGACATCACAGCCTAACAGACACCTTGTCTACTTCTCCCCACTTGGCTTAACTACCACTCTAGAGAGGAGCCAGGATGGCTCAATGGGTTAAGCTCTCACTTTGCAACCCCGGGACCGAGGATCAGATCGCGGCCCAGCCTTGTGTGGACCTATGTGCTAAACTGGAGTGTGCTTCCCATGTGGGAGGCCCCCAGTTTGGTTCTTGCTCTCTCCCCTAGTTTGGCCCCTGGCTCAAGGGGGCGTGCCTCCCATGCGGGAGGCCCCCAGCCCAGTTCCCACCCTGCACGGCCCCCACCCACCTGTGCAGAACAAAACCATGTCGAGAACTGAGGACCTACAAGTATGGAGACTGCTCTGGGCCCTCCCCCTTCTATCTCTCCATGTCTGTCAAAAACAATAAAATAAATTTTTTAAATCCCAAAAGCTATTATACAACACACACACACACACACAATTGCTGCCTGTAGTAAGTTTGGGGCTTAGGTCAATGGGAGTGTCAGGTGCCGGAATATTTTCATTAGGAGAGCAGAGAAGAGACGGGAGCCGGTTCATTCTGCGACCCGTCCCCCCATACCTGCCAAGCAGAAGTCCATCAGTGCGCATGAAGAGTCAGGCCTCTACTTACTCTTGTGTTAGGGGCCCCTCAGGCTCAGTCTGCCCCACTTCTATAGTTTCAGCCATTGGGCATCAGAGAACATTGGTAACACACATTTTCCACTTGATTCGAGGCGTTCCCAGCTTAGCTCCATTAACTAACCGCGCATCCATTGAGAAGCTTTCTGTTCTCGGTCCTGTGAAGGATGCAAAAGGATGATGTCGTTCATTTGCACCCTCGAGGAGCTGAGCCACTCACTGGTGAAGCCGGGGTTGAACCCACACAAGTATACAAAGCAGTATGGCCCCACCCATCTCTTCTTTATAATCGAAACCTATGTCAAAAATTAGCAGTAGCTAATAACAAGGAGCAGATCTGGACATAGCTCGTGTCATGATGTTAGGCCTACAGCCCAGCATGCAATAACACAACATTCCAAGAGCAACATCATGAAAATCACAGAAAAAAACACACCAAATGCATGCTTTGAGTGAGACTGATTCAGTACTTTATTCCAGCATTTTGTTACCCAATGCTCTAACTAACTGCTTTTATGTTTCTATACTTAGTGCTCTAGTCGTCAAAAGCCCGGGGTAGGTTTGGGGGTGTTTTTGTTTATTGGTTTGCTTGCTTGCTTATTTTTGTCTGTTTGTTTGAGGGAACAAGGGGTCTAGGAGCAGAGGAAGGACTGATTTTAGGATAGCTGTGGGAATTCCTCTTCAGAATAAATACTGTGACTAAGACAAGTGTTACTGAGAAAGTATTCAAAAAGACAGCCAATGACTTGTGCACCTTTGGTGGCTAAGCGGGTCCTCCAGATGTTAGTTAGGACACCACTGGGAACATTCAGGACCCCTAAGAGTCAGCGCTTGCGAGGGATCTAGGTTGTGGCTCCTTATGAGAATCTCATGCCTGATAATGTAAGGTGAGTGGATGCAAATACAGATTCACACGAGCAGAAACGTCTAACTGCACAGAGGCCTTAATAAATCAATTGCGTGCAGACTCAGATCAAAACCCTACCAGTGAGGAATTCTGCATTATGGTCAGTTGTATAATTATTCTATTACATACTACAATGTAATAATAATAGAAATGAAGTGCACAATAAGTGTCATGTGCTTGAATCATCCCCAAACCATCTCCCCACACCCTACCCGATTCGTGGAAAAATTGTCTTCCACGAAACAGGTCCCTGGTGCCCAAAAGGTTGGAGACCGTTGCCCTAGAGCATGGCAGGGTGTCCTGGGAGCAGCCAACACCCAGAATCAAATGTGTCAACGGGGGCAGGGCAGCTACCGGGGAGCAGAGCCTGAATTGGGTGCTAGAAGAAAGTCTGGTCCAACAGGCAGACCCTGGTGTGTGGAGAGAGCTGAAAATGAGCACAGATGGTGATACCCACTGCCAGTCTTGAGGACATGGAGGTAAGGGGAGGAGCTGGTGTAGTACGAGGGGCCGGGACAGAGAGGAAAGGAGCAACACCAAGGAAAGGGGGAAGTTAACAGACCTATGAGACAGAAGCAAGGAAAAGGGAAGAGGAGATTTGGAGGGACCAGTCTGAAAAGCCATTGGAATCAGGAGCGAAGACCCTGAGGTTCTCAGGTACAAGGCAACCTCTACACAGTAACACTCATAGCGAAGATTTCTTGTCACGTTTATCACACGTAAGCAAGAGCATTCCGTGTGTGAGCTCACCGGCCCTTCACAACAACGTTATTGAGTAGCTACCATTCTCGCCATTTTGCAAATTAGAAAACCAAGTCCGAGAGAGAACGTGACATGCCCGAGGTCACACCGCTGGGGGTGAAGGAGCCAGGCTTCAAGGCCAGCATTCTGGCTTCAAAGTCATGCTCTTGGGCCACCACACAGCATTTGCTGATTGGGGCTTGAGTGCCGCTGGAATATTTTCAAGAGACATCATTTCCTGAGGGCGGATGCCTCCTTTGCAACTCTGCTCTCGTCTGGGCAGCAAACAATCAAGGAGGTTTTTCCTTCCCAAGCTGCGTTAAGAGGCACACCCCAGGCCCAGGAGGGCATGCTGTTTCCAATGTTTCGGGCACAGGCAGGAAAGATAGAAGCATAAGAAAAGGAAAGGGTTGGGAAAAACATCTGGCTGTCCATATTTTCTCTGGGAATAAGTTACGTTGTCTGAATAAAAAGAAAACAGAAAGGAGACAAGGAAAACAGCACAAGGGGGTACTGCAATGCCAGCTGCCCTAAGCAAAGCGAAAATGAAAATGAAGACGCCAAGTTCATCCAAGGAAAAGGAAGGCCGTGAGCAGCCCTGTGATCATAATCAGCTGCCAACGTAGCCAACAGCTTTAACCACGAGAGGAAACCGTCAAAACCAGGAAGTTAGAGAGAGCGGGGGGCGGGGCAAAGGCAAAACATACAAACTCCCGGATTCAAAAAACAAAAACCGAGAAGAAAAAAAAGGTGAAGAGTATTCTTACACTAGGCCAGATGAAAGGAGACAACAGAGTTGGTACCAATTTAAGGAAAATTAGAACAACAAAAAAAGCTGAAGTCTTTGAAAGTGTTCAACCTACTACGACACCATTTATCATTTTACTATAGGAAAACCACAGTTTGGGCTCAAATGTGTTGATATGAATTTCAGTTTTACCAAGTTAAGGAAAAAAAACAACTATCTTCTAAATTATGCATGTTTGCCTTTTGCTTGTGTGTGTTTGTTGGTTGGTTGGTGAAAGTTAGGATTTGGGATTGGAAGGTGTGGGATGACTTCCTAATTTTCTCAGCCATTTTGCTATTTAGAAAACTCGCTTCTCTTGCTAGAAATGTAGCAAGGACTCAAATATATTTTCTGTGTATTTATATTCAGAGATGTGATACTCTGAATTTTTTTTTTTTTTTTTCATAACCAGGACCACATCAGCGGGACAATGCTGTCATCCATGGTAGGCGTACATGCAGGTCACCACGGGTCGGTTCTACAATGGCCACCAGCATCAGTCACCATGGCCAACAAGTGACCATGTCAGTCATGTGGAGATCTGCTATGGAAGCACAAGGCTTTGATAAGATATCGCCCAAAGAACTATATAGTGGCTCCATTATCCCTGAGCACTATGGAGCATGAACATCAAGTTCACAGGATGAACAAATTGAATCCACCCAAAGAGCCATCCAACCCAGGATGCAGCATTCACTCTCATTCTACAAGCCGGGGCGTGCACTCTCCCCCCTGGACCCCATCCACAGCAAGCTTCTCCCCACCCCCACCACCCCCCAATGAAGGAGAACAGAGCTTGTCCCCAAACCTCGGCCCTGCCATCCCAGAGTTCCCTACCTAGATGGCAGGTCGTCAAGACACCCCTCAGCTGTCGCCTGGGCTTTCACACTTCCGGTGGCCCAATGCCTCCTCTGGAACAGGACCGGAGCTGTCATAGCACGTAAGCTGGTCACGGAAGCTGAACCGATGCATCACCCACATCGTCAGGTGCTTCGTGGACAGCTGTGGTTTTCTCATCACCTACCCCGAGTCCTCCACACTCACAGCGAGGTGACCTGAGATCACGTCTCCTCACTCCTCGGCGGAAATGAGGGGCTGGCTGGCTTCTGTCACCTGCCAGGAGATGGGCCTTGTGCCTGCAGGGCTTGTGGTCTAGCAAGCCGTCCACAGCCCGGTTGGCTTTGAATGTTCCTTCCCTGAACCAGCCAAGAAACGCGCCCTGCCACCTCTGGATGTGTTGCAATTCCACCTCGATGGGCCTCTTTTTCGTGCAGCCTTTACAGTCCTCTCCTGACACATACAACCCTGTGGCCCTTCATGTGCCCTAGCACCTTGACCGCTTGTGTACTCACACATGTAACAACTACCAGTTGAGCATGTTTTTAAGCACCCAAGATACGGTGTTCAATGAAAAGCAAGGAAGCCCCATTTGAGGGGGAGGACACAAACACCAACAAGCATGTGAGAACGTACACTGAGAGGTATGTAAAGCCATCGATGGAAAGCAATCACTCAGAGAGTGAGCATAAACAAGAGAGATTGAAGGACTGAGCCCTGGAACACCCCAATATTTGAAGTACGGTTAATAAAGAGGACCTAAGGGCCGTGTCCTAGAACACGTGAAGCACAATTTTTTAAGAAGGGGAACAACCATGTACAAAGGCCCAAGGCCTGTCAAGTGAGTGGGACCTAAGAATTAATCCCTGGGTTTAGTAACATGAGGGTCATTGATCACCTTGAGAAAACATTTTGGTCAAATGGTCAAGTGGAGGCAAATCCTGGGCTTAAAATTGCTCCAAGAAAGAATGTAAGTTGGTAAGAAGTGAAGACAGCAGTTGTAAAAGATGTTTTCAAAGAGTTTTGCGCTAAAGGAATGCAAGCAAATGGAGCAGGGTCAGTGGAAAGAATTTTTTAGACAAGCAAGATATTTCAGTGACTTTGATGATTATGGGCAAGATTCAAAGAAAAATTTGATAAGGCGGGAGAGAGTTCTTGAGTAGGTCAAAGGGGATGGGATCTAATGTCTAAAGAAGAGGTTGGCCTGGGGCTGAAAGAGTACCAGTGCCTCCATTTTATCCACATGAAGGTGACAGTAGGATAGCAGTTGTGCTGTTGTGGGGACATTAGGAAGATTTTTAATGATTGTTTTTATTTTCTTTTTTTAAGATTTATTTTATTGTTTTGGACAGAAATAGAGAGAGACAGACACAGAGAGAAGGGGGAGGGCCCAGAGCAGTCTCCATAGTTGTATATCATCGTTTTTCAACATGATTTTGTTGCACACAGGTGGGCAGGGGCTGCACAGGGCGGGAACTGGGAGGCATGCCCCAGTTCAGAGCATCGGTCCACACAGGCTGGGGCCAGGATCCGATCCTTTGTCCCTGAGGCTGCAAAGTGAGTGCTTAACCTGCTGAGCCATCCCGGCTTCCCCTGTTTTTATTGAAGAGGCAGGGTCACCAACCAAGGTGGAATGATAGAGGGGGAGGTGTGAAAATCTTGTCTAAGAGACTGGGAGCACAAATGGGCCAAAGATACAGGGTAGGGCCCCCTGAGCACCCCCTAGAGGTTATGAACTTAAAGAGCACCCATCAAGCTTGCTCGTGCGGGAATCTGATCCTTACACACACACGCACACGTGCACATGCACACGCACACACTGTATTTAGATTAAGCATTCATCTTATTTCCCTCACCAAATCCTAAGTACTTAAATATATATCTCTTAATCATTTTTTCACTTCTAACACCTAGCAAAAATGCCTGAATCAGATTTGTCAAATCATGATAACAGGAAGGACCGAACTCACATAAAGAAGACATATTCCTGCCTGCCCCATCTTGAGTGTGTAGAAGTCAGGCTTTTTAGCATGTGTGAGTCATGGCAGCTTTGTGTAGTATCGTACCGCTCAGCACACTCAGCACAGAGCCTTGAGCTTAGTAGGACTAACTAGATAGTTGGTTAATGAATGGGCGGCCTTTTAAGCTTTAGATTCTTGTGCATGGTGAGGCTCCTGCTCCCGAGGTTTTCCCAGCCTCATCAGGAAAGCAGCCCGCCCTTCTTCAGCACAGCAATGAATTTTTTTCATTTTGAGATCGGCATTCACATCAAGACAAACTTCTGACAAAACCCAGTAGTACCCACAGCCTCTGAGCAGCCTCATCTCAGTTTGCAGAAAAATCACCTGAGGCCCATAGAGGTCACACACACACCCAGAGCCGACCCATCTGAGCTCGCTGTGGAGGAGTTGTCCAAATATAATCTAGGATATGCTGGCCCTCAGCTTGCATTTGGAACGAAGGATAAAGAAGGTCAACCGGTAAAGTGCAGCTCAATGCTATAATTAGACCTCCCTAAAGAAGACTAATACTGTCCCCCAACACTGCCACTCATATAGTGCCTTTTATTGATTGAAACGCTGCCTCATCTCATGGAGAATTTGAGGAGGCTGATAGTTTGAGACTCTCCACAAATAGGAAAAGAGAAAGACATAGTTAAATCTTGCAAGCTCTGAAGTTTCTCTTGGGGTCCGGATGCCATGGGTATTTGTCCCACTTGCTGAATTCATCCTGTATAATCTGGTTTCCAGTGATCAAAATCCCCCCTTGCATTGTTTCTCTGCAGAGGTCAGTTTTTCATCCTAATTCTTCCCAAACAGGTGAGGGAAGAGGGACAGAGGGCATTTCTGTGGCCATCCCGTGAGACATAATCAGAGCCAGACTCCCACCTTCTGAATCAAGGGGATACCTATGCCGTAAAAATGAGTGATTGGCTTATGAAAGGCCCCTAATTGACAAAATATGGTTTGGACATGCCAGCCATCCGAGGGTTTCCCACCATGTGCCCGTAACACATAATGGCTCAGTCACGCTGACTGTCACCACACTAAGATGACACAGCATGAGTTCTGCCTGACATTTATGTAACATCACCACACAAGAAGCCAAGTCAAATATCTGGTCGGTATGTAGCGCATGATTCAGTTAGTAAACCCCTTGGAGTCTACACTGCAGGCACAGCTAACATACACAGAACAACTGGAATTAGAAGCACTTGTGAGCCTATAGCCCAAATCCCACCATGTCTGTAACTCAGAACCCCTTCGTTTAGAATGCTGTCGAATGACCATTTTGTCAATTAGTTTACTAACGTGACTGGGGCCAAAGGATAAACCGGGTCATTTGGGGCCGTGTTATTCATCAACTGTCCCTTGAGACAGTCTGTTTAATGATAACAAAACAAGGCAGGTCACAGGAGGCTTTAGTTCTTCACACTGTTGCCATTATATTACTTCTAAAGGTTGGTGATAACAGTAATGACAAGCACATCATAAAGGATAAAATACCCTTCCAAGATATGTTTGGCAATTCATTGATTGAGGCATAGCTAAGCTGTTTTGTTTTTACAATTGGCAGGTGTATCTGTCATAAAACCCAGGTCAAGAGAGAGACAGAGAGAGAGACGTTTTTTGGCCCTGGGGGTCCACAACCTCTCCTATCCCCAGCGTTAGAAGGAGTGCTCTGGAACGAGTCAAAGCTCACCCCAGCTCTGTGTTTTAGGGGCGCAGCAGCTACACCACCTACAAACATAGTGACCAATGCTACCTGTGCTGAAGGACCGCTGAGACTCATTGCCACTCAGTGTACAGAGAGCAAGACTCCCAGCCTTGGAAACACCTGCAGCCAGAGGAGAATCAAAGATGATGGACAGGCCAAAGCCAATCATGTTTCTGGGGGTCACGCTTGGTTTGGAAAGCTGAAGGTGTCCTCATGGTCTCCAGTCAGCCACACGTGGGGCTCTGAAAATGCAGGTATTAGTCACCATACCAGGAAGCAACGTTAGGAGGGCGCTCCCTCAAACCCCGTTTCGGGGACTAAGGTTCCCCTTGCTTTGCAGCCCGGTGCCCGCCCTGTGCCCTCTTCTCAAGCCACATGTAGAGTAGGGAATTGAGTAGACAAGACTTAACGCTGAGAAGGCCAAGTCCCCCTTGTGCATATTTATTCCTACAGACTGGCAACCATCTTTCCTGAGATGAACATTGAAGAGGCCCCTACTAACAATCCACTGTGTCTAGAAGCAGAAAGAGGCGACCAGGGTATGATTTCTATGAGTCTGTGACAATGCACTCATTCAGGGGAAGCTGGGATGGCTCAGTGGGTTGAGCACTCGCTTTGCAGCCCCGGAGCCTGAGGATCGAGTCCCAGCTCCAGCCCAGGCGGACCCATATACTGAGCTGGGGTGTGCCCTCAGTTCAGTTCTTGCCGGGGCCTATGAGGGAGGCTCTCAGCCCAGTTCCTGCGCTGCGCAGCCCCATGCCCACCTGTGGAGTGAAACTATATGGAAAACGAATGTTGTCTTTATGGAGACTGCTCTGGGCCCTCCCCCTTCTCTCTGTCTCTCTCTGTCTCTCTCTCTGTTAGGAAGGAAGGAAGGAAGGAAGGAAGGAAGGAAGGAAGGAAGGAAGGAAGGAAGAAAGAAAATGCACTCATTCAAATGAGATAAGTGGATAAGTAAAAGAAATCCCCCCAGGCATACTAATGTCACAACCCTATTCTTTTAGGCACAGACTTCGTCAAAACTAAATATCAGTAAAATAATCAAAGGATTCACAAAAATCAGTTGATCAATACATATTAAGTATCTATTCTGTGCCCAGAATTTTACTTGGTGCTAGAAAGGGAGACATTTTTCCCTATCCTTTCTACATTTAAAGAGTATGTTATTCACTTAATAAAAACTTCTGAGTATATAATCTCAGCAAAAGCAACGCCCACAGAATCATTGGAAATAAAAGCTGGACTCTCTATAACCCAAATGTCAGGCACGTGCTTTAAATCACTCTTTAAATCTCCACACAAACTTAATCTTTTTATTTCCCATATGAAACACATTGAAATATTTCAAGATAATATCCACATGCCTTCTTTTTTTCCAAGCTACAATTTCTTAACCATACCTATGACAGGATTTATTTTTAAAGTCATGCCCCGTCTTCATCACCTCTTTCTGCATGCCGTGTCGTTCTAAGCTTCTCCTTACACACGACAGGGCTCGATGCCTTCGCCCTGTGGCATTCCGTCTGGCGTGTGGAGTGGCAGAGGTAGGCCAGGTGACGCGATCATTCCCTTCCGTGGGAGACACAACTGCTCTGTGCCCGTCTCCCTTCCCACGACCATCTGCATGCGCGAAACCCCGAAAGCCCTGTGTTCACATCAGCGACATATGGAGAGACGAGCATTGTGTGGCAACCACAGCGTAGGAGGTGGTTTCCGAGAATCTGTCAGGAACAGAGAGCGGGGTCTTACGTTTTTTGGTGGAACAGACAGACAGACTCACGCCCGAGGTCCCCGAGTGGACGCTCTGCAGAAGCTCATGGAGCCGCATCTGGTCACACGCATCCTCCTGATTGAGTAGAAGAACACAGCCCCTCACCTCCACCCCTGGTCTTTCAGAATTGGGTCACGTCTCCCTCAGAAAGTAGGGCCTGTTGCCCCGCTCGCCTGGTGACACTTCTGACAGAGATTAGGGGATGGGAGGCTGCATGACTTCTGAGGCTAGACGCTCGTCGGCCGTGTGGCTTTGGCCTGGTTCTCTGCATCTCTCAGCATGTCCGGGGGGCCCTGCCCCACCACATAACCATTCTGGTTTTCCAGAAGCCAACACCCGGGAAAGACCACAGAGGCAAAGGCCAGCCCCCCGGTCCAGCTGTCTGAGTCCCCAGCTCAACTGGCAATGCTTTCAGGTGACCTACCCTGACAGAACCATGCAGCTGATCCCAGAGCCATAGGACATCATCCTAAAACGTCACTCTCTTGAGCACGTATGTTTGGAGATGGCCTGTCACCCATTATCCAGTGCTCAGGACACTGTGTTCTCTTGGCGATGGGTGGGGTGGGGGGTGAGGGGCCAGAGCAAGACCCACTCCTTCAAAGGCCCTCCGCACCGTAGGGAGGCTCTCATTGTCTCTCGGTTGCATCGCTTTGATGTGTGATGATAACAGAACCCGTCAAGCCGAGACTGAATGAGAAATTCCCTGTGGGAAGTGATCAGATGAGATCGAAAGTCCGGGCCCTTTTATCATGTTCTTCTACACAAACCTTCTGCCCTGACTATCTACACAGTCCAGGGGCTTGAGCGCACCTTCACAATAACACCCGCCGCGAGCATGGGAGGCCCATGTGAGCAGACACGAGGGGGCCCTTCGTGAGACACTGGGGAGACTCGGGCACACACGAATCTGGAGTCGCCCTTGGGCTCTCCTCCTAGAGAGACGGTCCTAGGCCATCGCTTAGGCCTTCCGGTGTCGCCCTTTGGGCCTGTCCATGGGAATCCTACTTCTGTCTCGTGGTGGCTGGAAAAATGAGTGTCAATACTAAACATAAAAGACGTGAAAGCCTGCCGCCACACAGTAGGCGCTCAGCACGTTACTGCTGCAGCTGATTTAGAGTATTGTCACGCACTCATCCGTTTTCGATAATGAAGTAAGAGTATGACACACACTCGAACTGGATACAAAACTCATTTCCGTGGGGGCATTGGGGAGTCACCATTAGGGGCGCTTAGACAAAAACAAACATGGTTCTCTGAAGAAACCATGCTCAGCAGCCCTTTAAAGTAAAATTAAATCTGGGCAAACAAATAGGATTCCGGACCACAGAGCTAGAAATTGTATAGATTGGATTGATGGAGTGACCTTGCCAACTTCTTACAGACTCCAACCTCCGTGGAGTGAAGCAAACAGATCCTGGAAGGTACTTGAGCCAAAACAGGGGCCTGGGATTTGGAAGGATCTTGTTTTTATTAGATTGTCTCAAAATTTTTGTGAGTGGGGAGAGGGAGGCCGAGATATTCTCTCAGCCACCCGCATGGATGCTGATGGCTGCATACAGCCGTCTGAGAGCAGAGCGGGGGTAGATCAGGAGATTGTCATCCCCAGAGACCATTTCTGAGGTCCTGTCATTCTCACAGGAGAAAGGGTTAAAAAAAAAATCAGGGATGACGGGAGTCTAAACCTGGAGCTTGTGAGATGCTATTTTTCACCCGATGGAGGTTCCATTCTAGAGTAGATCATGGGCGGGAGGCAACCTCTGATGTCATCAGATGAGCAGATCACCTGTGCCCCTCACTGCTGGCATGAAGAAGGTGACATTCCGGTGGAGCAGGGGTGTTTCTGGGACCACAAAGGAGGGTCCTTCTGAGACAGCCCTGGGCTGGAAGAGCCAGCCGGGCGGCCGCAGGGCAATGACTCGCACTTGTGTGCCTATCTCTGCCCAGGGGACCAGGCCTGGGGGACATATGCATGGGGTTGTCCCCTGTCTATCAGACATGGCCTCCATTGGGAAAAAGAGGGAGGCTGTGGAAAACAAAGAACAAGAACAAGAAAGAAACGAAAAGGTCAAGCGAAGCGGCTCGGTTCGTGCCCTGACAAAGCTAGCCGTGTGCCTGGGGCTAGTTCTTCAGATTCTTTGTCTAAACGTGTCCTCGTGGGACCTCTACCTCCAGCTAGGGAAGGGCTGCTCCCAGGGCCCGGGTTCGGGACGTCGGCCCTCACACTCTCCGTCTCAGTAGGGGTTTCCGTCCAATGTAAGATACAACAGGGACCCGCCAATCTCTGAAGGAAACAGTGAGAAGGAGGCCTGAGGACTCAGTTGTCCTTGGTGGCTCGGGGTCCCTTTCTCATACCTGACAAGCCAGTGTGGTGGTGGCCTCTGTGCCCGCCCGGTGGCCTTAGCCAGCCGGGATACCCACACGTGCACTTGAGCCCATCAGCCGTACAGCTGGCCTGGGCCTCATAGCAGCCACACTGGCGAGAGGCTGACCAAGGCCTGGATTTCCCTCGGAGGTTGGGGAGTGACCAACTCCCAAAGGGGTGACTCTCCTTGCCGTGAAACCGCACCCAGGTCCCCGGAGTTGTCACAACACAGCTCCGGGACATAGGGGGCAGGGCTCTTGGCAGCTGAAGAGAAAGAGTCAGGGCTTGTCACAGGGAGAAGAGAAGGGACGTTAGCAGAGTGTGTTTAGAAGGATGTTAAGAAGGTCCAAGTGGGGTCAGGTGTGGACGGGAAGGGAGGCAGCAGCAGAAAAGGAGAAGTCGGCCTGAAAATGAGGCGGAAGATCAGGAGAGGACAGTAACGACCCTGCCTAGGAAAGACAAACCAGAGTAGCAGAAGACAGAATGACTATGAGCGGGTGTGAGAGGAAAGAGAGGGAAGGAGACAGAGCAGACCATCTAGACGGGTGTTTGACCCAACCGCAGGCCTCCACTGGCTCTTGACATTGTCACGTAAAATTATCCTTCAAATAGACTGGGTGTGAAAATGCCTCACACAGAGCAGGGACCCCAGAGAGCTCTCACCCGCTCCTGCCTTTCTCGGTCTCTGTCTCTACTGTTTCTTTTAATGCATGATATCATTAACATTCACATCAGTAGACGTGGGGTCAAGCAGATTATCCTGCCATCTGTTGAAAGCCTGAAGAGTGAAGACGAGTTTCCCCAAGATGGCTTTCCGCCTGGAGATTGGAGACATGGCCGCCCTGCCCACATTTCCACAGCCACCCTGCCAGCCCTGCGGATTTCAGGCTTGCCAGCCCCTACTGTCCCATGGGCCAGCACCTTCCACTAAACTGACTCTCCGTGTGCCTAGACACCTTCCGGGTTCTGTCTCTCAGGAGAATCCTGACGTATCTCAAGTCCAACCCACAACTGCCCAGGGAGCAGGTACGGCCGGCCCATCCACAGGGCAAGAAACCCCAGGGACTTCACCTTCCCAGTCACCCCAACCTCACTAACTGCCCCCTCCCCGGAAAGAAACCCACAGGTCTGCACAGTGAGGTCTTTCTTCGCCTCTAGATTAAGGTGACCAGACGTCCTGCTTTGGGCGGGACAGTCCCGATTTTTAACAATTTGTCCCGCGTCCTGTGGCATTTTAAAAAAGTCCCGATTTTTGGAAAGAATGCACGACAAGCTAGGGAACGGCGGGAGATAGACCCAATTTTTAATCAAGAATCCCCTCCCCCTGGTCAATGGTATCCCGCTTTACCAATGTTAAAATCTGGTCACCTTACTCTAGATCCACTGTGTCCTGAGGCTGGTGAAGACGTCCACAAACCACTTTGCCCCATGGGAGGCATTTGGAGCCCTTCAGGAATGTCATCGGGCAACACGCATTCCTCTGCACTCTCCTGGGGCCCTGACAGTAACGTGACCCTGTTTCTGAAGTGGCCTCTCGCAGGGGACACAGAGGAACCCAGTCACA
Source organism: Craseonycteris thonglongyai (assembly GCA_004027555.1). NCBI lineage: Eukaryota > Metazoa > Chordata > Mammalia > Chiroptera > Craseonycteridae > Craseonycteris > Craseonycteris thonglongyai. Next base: position 66,705 of record PVKE010002589.1, on the reverse strand, counting down.
TCACAGACACCAAGACCTGGAAGAAAGGGCACTTTGAACAGCGCCTGACTCACACTCAGGCCACGCTCCTGTCCCCCTCTGCTCCTATGGGCAGGAATCCTTAAGTTGGGTTGGCCTTCAGCGTTTCCCAGGAAGGGACAAGCCTTATTTGCACACGTGGTCCAGTAATAAATTACACAGGCGTGCCAATCCGTCCTGCCACGAATCTGGTTCTTTTCTTACCTCCCCCCCGATCCCAGACCACACACACCCTTGCAAACATTAGTGGGTGCAGACCCATTCATAGCCCCCGGTATCAGCCAGGTGTCTCCCCGGGGCGCTGGGGAAGGCAGGGGGTTAACCACCAACTGAAGCTCAGCTTCAACAGCCTTTATTAACCCCGCGAGCGACTCTTCCCACCACCTCTGGGGATCCGCCAGGGGACCCGCTGCCCCTGGCCTCCCCAGCACCGCTGGGCTGACATTTCGGAAGCAAAAACCGTCAGCACACCTGTGGGTATCTCATGTGGCTTTTGCTACCTCCCCGTGCAATCAAGGTAATCACTGCTGCCTCTTGGTTTATTCGTGTTTGCTTTTTCTGCTGGAGGTTAAGTGATTTCACCTGCTCAGAGCTTCCTCCTAGGCTCTCAGGAGGCACTCTTCACTATCAGATCATCAGGCTGCGCTTTCCTGAGGGCTCTGGGGTGGGGAGCCCCTGGTACCCCAAAAAGATAGCGGGAGACGCCATACAGTAACTCGGCTGCTGAACCTCTTTGGGTTCCCTCCCGTTTGGTCAATATTTGTCGGCTGTCTTCTATCTACTGGGCTGGACACTGGTGACATAGACCTAAGGGAACTGAAGGCCCACCGTGAGGACAGCGCTACAGAAACCGTCGCAGCCCTAGATGGGGTGCTCGCGTAGAGGATGCACGGAGCCCTGGAAGCATGCATTCCATCCCGACGGGGTGGAGGAAGTGGTTCGCAAGGAAGGTGGTGCCCGGGCGGACAGCACCTCAGGCGAAGAGCGACGAGGCTGAGGGAGGAGACCTCCACGTCCCTTCGGCCTTCCTACAGCGCTGAAATGCAGCGGCTTGAGGGATGAATCCAAGAAATCAGACCGCCCAGCATCAGGGGGTTTCCAAGGGGACTGGGGTGCGTGCGATGGGGAAGCCACACTAACCAAAGTCTGCTCAGAGCCCCTGAGTCAGGGCGCTGACACCCTGGTGAGCTCAGCTCCCAGGGCCCTCCCTGCAGACTGTGCTAGACCACAGGTTACGACGGCAGGAGCCCCCGCCTGACCCAGGGACAGGAGGGACGTGGGGCAGCTCTGGGTGCAAACCAGGCGCCATGCAGAGAGCAGGGACAGAGGTGCCAACCAGGATGAGTTCATTCAACGGGGGCGAGATGTCCGCTTCCGGAGGAATCACAACTGAGGAAATATCGAAGGGCAGCAGGCAGATAACAGGAAGCGAGGAAGAGCATTCCACACGAGACAAGTCCACAAGCCACAGTGGGGGAATGGAGGCACTGCAGGATCCCGCAAGCAGACGTAGCTCGGAACTGTGGCATTTAATCTACCTAACATCAGTGTGAGCATCACTTATTGCGTGGCCACTCAGTGCACCAAGAATCTGAATGCCCCGTTTTCCCGTTCACGGCCCGGGCACATGGCTGACACCCCAGTTTTCAGATGAGAAAATGGAGGCATCGCGCACCAGGCTGGGACTGGAACACAGAGTCCACCTTCTGAGGGACCGTGTCCACTGAGGATGGGGACCCCGAGAGGCCGTAGGAATAGCGTGGCTTTGAAGGACAAGTTCACACATCCCAGCAGGTATGTCCCGCAGCGGCAGGGCGAAGGATCGGAAGAGAAGCTGGTGATAAGAAGATGTGACCTCAGTGCTACTAGAGTCACGTATGTGCAAGAGTCGTGACAGGCTCTGGACTGAGGCGACAGTAGTCGAGAAAGAAAGGGAAGAAAGATGCATTAAAAAAGTAAAAGAAAACATTATGGAGATGGAATCAGCAGTGCCCGGCTAGCAATTATGCTGCAAGAGGCGACAGTAAGGACTTTGGAGAACGTGTGTTTGGTCCCTGAGTCCTCTTCCCTCATCCAGCCTCCAAGACCCATGAGCAAGGGGGAGTGAGTTTTCTGTGTTTTGTTTGTTTGTTTGTTTGTTTGTTTGTTTACTCCTGCATTTCAATCCTATACATTCCTACTCCTCTGGGACCTTCCAGTAGGAACAGCAATGATTGCGATTTCCATCAGACCCAAAAGTTTTAGAGCAAGAAAGTCAGTTACATGGACTGTGAGTAGGCGGAGATTTCCTTTATAGAAAAACTTGGCCCCTTCCCCTCTCTCTGGTGACCACCACGTATAACAGACACACGATTCGTGTGTTCTTTTAAGTAAATCACCCCCAAGTCCTCTCGACCTCTCTTTCCTTGGAAAGCTTGAACCCCTGCCTTCCTTTCAAACCATAACGTCAGCACCGGGAGTGAATAAAACGCCGTGAGGAAGTTGAGTTACAATGGAGAGGCGTGTATGATTGAGACTTGGAGGGGAGAGGTCCTGGCCAGGGGCCTGATTGCTGGTATTTGGCGTGGCTCCTGACACACAGTAGGACCTCAGGGAGCGTTTGCCGAATGAGCAGATGAAATGCGTGAGTCAGGCGGCCTGGGAGATACGCTCTCAGTAGAAGACACCTGAGTGGGGGCGTTGGTGCAGCCCCCGGTGAGCCTGACATGCCCGTGTGATTCACGTTGCTTTTTCCAGAAGTCTTGGCCTGAACACCTCCACACCGAACACCTGAAGAAGGAAAGAAAGGAAAAAGTCCCACTGGCAACGATGACTTCTCCCGGTAGGAGACTCGCAGCCAAAGTCCCGGAGGCCCCATACCTTTCTGACTGTGCAATCACTCCCAAGTGAAACAAATTGCCAAAGAGCGATAAGCTGCTTAGTAGTTGGACGGAGTCCCGCACCCTCTCTGTGGGCTTCACTCCCCCACTCCACCCGCGCCCCGCACACGTGTCGGTGGTCTCCGCCGGACATTCGTGTGCCTGCAAGTTCGCTGTGCGGCAGAGGGATGCAGGCATTGCTGGGTTCGCATCGACTCTGTGATGGGTGAGGGACGGTCTCCACTCCCTCTCGCCTTCACTTTGAACTGAAACTGCCGTGGGAGGCAACCCCAGGACCCAGCGCAGAACAAGCCGGGGCCTGAGCCTTCATTAGTGTTACAACACTCGCAAGTTCTCCCAGGCTAACCAGTAACACCAGTATGCAAAACGGGCAGGGTGATGGTAAGCCCCATGACCCAAATGCAACAGCCTGTACCATTTCCATAATGTCCAGGGGCACGCGTGGCCGGTCACCGCAGGGTGGGACAGGAGAGGATCCGCATTCATTCGATGATCACCCAAGTTCACCCAGCCGGAGCTGAAACAGAGAACCAGCAGACTGACAGTATGTTTACCTGAGTCCAAAAAAAAAAAAAATCTATCTGCTTCTTTGGGATAAAAAGCCCCTTTGGAAATTAAAGCGTCCTGTTTAGTGAACAGCTCCGATTTCATACATGCACGTCCCATCCTCTATGTCCCTGTGAACGGAGCGAAAGGTAGCGACCCTACCAACTTCCGTTCCTACCCCAATTTCTGTAACAACATGAAGGTCCATGTGATGATTTCATTTACACAACACGAAATGAAAATGTTCCGTTCCCAACGTATGGCTCCGGGAAAGCTCTTGGAATGGGCTGAAAAGCTACGTTTTCTGTTCTGTTCGCCTTTGAAAAGCACAGCTGTCTACAGTGCCCTAGTTCCTCTCTTCCTTGGGGTTGTGACTGGGGGCCACACGGTTAGTGTCTGGACACTATTTCTCTGGGTGCAAGCCTCCAGCCTGGATTAACAGAAACAGTCATTTTATTAACTGCAGTCAAAGAGTTACTGGGAAAATGTGAGTCCACCAGATACCCAGAATTCCCCCTTTCCTCCTTAGCGGCCGTGTCTTATGTCATCTCGGGCTTCTCCTAGGCACACAAACAAGATCTTTGAGAGGGTGGGCTGACCCGTGGAAGACAGAAAAGGAGAGCGAGGAGAGGGGTAGTGTACCTGCACAAGGTGTGCATAACAGTCATACCCCAAGGCCTCCGGGACTCGGGACCTCGTCTGAAACAGAACGGACTCCGACTGAAACGGACTGTGCTCATGACCCAGTGCTCCTGAGAGCCCCTCTCCTTCTCCTAAAAAGCACTATCATGTGGAGCGAGAGGCCCGTTTCTCTATAACCGCCATCTGTCACCTGCCTGCGCTCTCAGTTCTACGACATCCGGAAGACAAAGAGAATGGAGTGAACTCACGGAGCCCGTCCATAGCGGATGACAATTCCCAGTTCAGTCTTCCCATTCGTTGACATCCTTTGATTGTGTCAGTAAGGGTCTCTAGAGGCTTCGTGATGTAGACTTCCACAGCCAGGACTAGATGCCGATAAAGCCATGGTATTTGTAACTACCGTGCGCCGGACATTCTCCACAGCGTTAGGAGTCTTCGCGGGGTACGTTCCCTGTGAAGAAGGCAACCTGAAGCCAAGCAATGGGGGTCACGTGGAAGAACACGGCTAAGAAGTTCGGATCATCCAGTGACCTTAACCCTAAATATGTCCCCAGATCTAAAGCAGGAGGAGGCAGTGAGGGAGAACCGAGCCCTTGCTCACACTTCCTGGAGAAATCACCTCACTCCTGTACCTCTCAGATGGCCCAGCCGAGAATGTTTGAATATAAGAAACTCCAGTCAGAGAATGTTGAACAGCCGGCAAAATCCAAAGCACCTTATTCATGCTGAGTAGTCCTGGCATTCGTGGGACCAATCGATGGCTTCTGTCCCAGCGTAAAGAGGAATGAGCTCTCAAGATGGGGTGAAGGGCCCAAAGTGATATCTAGACACTCCCAATAGTGGGACCTGGGTGAGAGGTGAACCACAACCCTGCGTTATCGTTTTCACTTCTCTCCAAAAAGTCTTTACCATCGAGGCTTATTGAAAACAAGTGGGGAGCAGGGCTGGGAGGTGGGGAGAAGGAACTCAGAGCTGCAGGAGTAGCCAAGTGCTGGTTCAAGACTGTGCTCTGAAATGGTAGGTAATCTCCAGAGGAAGCCCTGCCTGTTATGTGCAGGGGACCCGCCCTTCTGGCGACAGAGACAACAGTCCCTAGGCAGTTATCTCTGGAGAACAGAGAGCTCCCAGCACCTCTGCTGGTCAAGGGAGACTTCTGGTCCTTCTGCAAGGAGCAGGGCGCCTCTCCAGCCCTAGAACAGGGTCCTCGCTGAGCGAGTTCTATTCCAGAACCCTCCTCATCTCTTTCTCTCCATTTACACCTGGTGCCTCTATCTTTCATTCCTGTCCTTCAACCAACAAAGCCTGGGTGTGGGATCGAACCCCAGCAGTTACAGTGAGCACAGACACATGAATCCCTCCTCCGTGAGCGTGTGTTCTGTGCTGTTACTTAAATGGCCAGGCTTCCCTGGGATCTGAAATAAAGAGAGACGAGAAGCGGTGAAGGCAGTTCCGTCTTCCCTGTGGAAACGGAGTCCGTGTGGCTCAGCGCGAGCCACGGCGACGTGTGATTGAGGGCTTCTGTGTGAGCGGAACCAACCCCAGACCGAGAAACAGAAAGCTCTTGGGGTCCTGGGCCAACCTGCTTAAAATAACTGCAGTCATCGTGTGGGATTAAAAGGCACTTGCTGAAGATTTGGTGAAGACTTGAGCGTATTTGCTATTCTCTCGAAACAGATAGGAGGATGAAAGCAAAGCTGTTACTCAACAGCGTGTTAGACAATGATGCTCTCCGAGATAGCAGGGGAGCTGGGGGGCAGGGTGACCTTTGGGGAACCCGCTCTTGATTGGCAGCTCTCCACCACCTCCCTTACAAACATCAGGCTCCCTCCCTACCCCAAGTCAGGGCACTCATCAGACTTGGTCACCAAGAAGTGGCCTGTTCCAGGGTCCCGTGGATGAGCGGTGTTATCCCCCTACACACATACACACACTCAAACTGTGACCTCCCCAGGATAGAAGTTGGTGACCAGAAAGACAGAAGTCAAATTGGGCAGGCAGGGACAAAGGGACCCCAGAGTGTCGCCAAGTGTCCTTGCTCGCATTGGGGCTGTGTGTACCGGTCTTCCTCCACACCTCCATGAGAACCAAAACAATTTCCAGATGCTTCCCAACAGAAGAGACCCCAGACCCCCAAACGATGTCAGTGGTAGGGACAGCAAGCCGCCTGCTCAGCCGAAGCTCCTACAGCAAGGGGAAGCCCAAGGCGTGGGGGCCCTCATCAGCGTCACCGGGAGACAGACAGAAGGAGGAGGGAACAGAGACACAACTGGACTCCTGTCAGTCAATTCTGCCCCTACCTCGCCCTGTGTAGGCTGGGAGCACGTTCTGTCCAAATGATCCCAGTAGCTCTCAAACAGGGCTCATCTGCCCCCACCGGGGGCCCTTTGGCAAAGTCAGGAAACAATTGCTGGTGGTCACAGTGGTGGCGGCTGGCATCCAGCGGATGGAGCCCGGGAATCAACAGCGACAAACTCCGAATTCTCCAGTCCCCGCGATGCACAGAAGCCCTCCTGAACCAGGAAGAGTAAGGGCCTTCGGGACAATGTGGCTGAGGCTGAGCAATGGCCCCAAGGTTGGAAGGGACACTGAAGTCTCTACCTTTGACCATAGAAGACATGTTTGATGTCTCTAAAAATCCACAAGAGGCTGTCGCAATGTGTGAATGCCTCCACGTCAGTCCTCCTGCCTTAACACGCTGCTGGAACAAAACGGCCAGCGAAGAATCGTGGATGGCAGAAAACAGATACTCTGGATCTATGCGTATGCCATAACTTGTTTCTCCAGGTCTTTTCATCGATGAACCTGTTGACAAACACGTTAGATACCCGCCACCGGCTCATGCCTGTGCTGGCTGCTGCAGTCAGGGATAGAAAGAGGTACGGGCAGCTGTTGGCATCTAAATGAGAAGAGAACACACTTATAGAAAAAAATGTACGGTATATAAGACGTCACTCAGAAAAGCTAATGAAGCACACATTTCGCTCAATATGAAAATTGGTAAGTTACTGTTTGTGTGCTATATAACCAGTCTTAGGAAATTAAAAGGTTAATGACAAGTAACAGGTGTAACAACGGCCGATTATTAATTTATTTAAGGACGGGGAGAGTATTAAAACCACTGAGTGATGTCAACATTACCTGTAACTTTCAAATTCAATACATGGGATTTTTTTTTTATCCCCTCCAAAGCCACAAGAAAGCCACTGAGAGATGGAACTGTCCCAACATTACTTAAACACAAAGCGGCCGACCCAGAACAAATCTCAGAAGAGGGATTCTTCCAGCCCAGTTATACTAGCCTAGTCCTCTGTCACAAATCCCAAAATGTGTACTTATACTACTACAGAGCAGGATAGTATTAGGGGGCGAAAGGGAAGTCTTTGCCAATTGGGACACACACACCCTCTTTTTTTTTTTTTTTTGGCTGAATGTTGCTCAAAAATGAAAAAGTAACATTGAATTGTCTGAACGTAAAAGAGTGAAAGAAAGCAAAACTAAAAAGAAAGAGAAAAATCCACGTGAGTGATGAAGAACATCCCACGCGTGACACACGCTATGCACTGAGTAGGACAGCACTTAGAAGCTTGTGTCTCACTTCCTCCTTGTAGGACTACACTTGACCCTGGGATGGCTCTCCAAGGTCAGGGGCAGGAAGAGGTTCGTCAGGGGAATGGGAGCCGCTCGCTCCCTTGGGAAAGCCTATGTGACCCGCAAAGCCCAGCCAGGCTGGGGAGGAGCCCGGTACCCTCAGCTGCCACAGGCGTAGTAGGAGTGCAGGGGAGCATAGTGTGTGGCTTCTCCCTTGTGCCCCCAGTCAAGTGAAAGACGACCAGCCAACTCCAAGAAGCCATGAATGGCGTTGGACTAATGGAAGGTTTTTATTGTTTTAATCCATCATCGGTCAGGCTGGAGAGGAATAAAAACTGGAGATGGCAGATCTGGGGGAGGCAGCCTGCAGCCTGCAGTTGGCTCCCGTCCCCGAGCCTCTCTAACTGTCTGCAGCTGCTTCAAGCTGGGAGGGTCAGTGCTGCTCATTGCAGCCCTGCCAAAGTGGCCTCTGAGTGCCGCCTGGCACAGAGTCCCTTCTGGCTTGCATGCGTTAGGCTGCACTCAAAAACGGGAACGCCACCTGCAGTGACAGCGGACACTTTCGGTGGTGGCACTCAGCAATCGCCATCACAGTGCCGGACTTGAAAAGGCAGCTCTCCTGGGGCTGCAAAAATAATTTTAAAAAAAAAAGACGGACATCTGGTATACCGCACATCTACGTCAACCCTAGCCTTGCAAGGGACACAGCTGTCGCAGACGGGGACCTCAGAAACGTATCAGCTTTAACAAATGCTATCGCAGAGGGGTTTGCAAACTCCAAGAGCAGCAGTGGGGTTCTGTGTCTACATATGTTTTTTTTTAATTACATATACCAGGGCTGCCCGGAAAGTATCCGGCCATCTATTATGAAAAATGGAGGTATTTATGGCTGGGTATTTTGGGGACAGCCCTCGTCTATCTGGAGAACTAGAAGGTATTTACTATAACTTTAAAATAAAACGAAACAAAATACGTGTGTGTGTGTGTGTGTGTGTGTGTGTGTGTAAAATCTTCTTTAAGGGTTTGAGAACTGCTAATAATAACTGCAAAAATTTACAGATTTGGGGGAAGCCGGGATGGCTCAGTGGGTTAAGCGCTCACTTTGCAGCCCTGGGGACCGGGGATTGAATCCTGGCCCCGGCCCGTGCGGAGCCATATGCTGAACTGGGAGCTCCCCCAGTTCAGTTCTCTCTCTGTCTCTGTATCTCTCTCTCTCTCTCTCTCTCTCTCTCTCTCTCTCTCTCTCTCTCTCTCTCTCTCTCTCTCTCTGTAAAAATAAATAAATAAATAAATAAAAATATAAAAAAAAAAAAATTTACAGATTTGGCTATTGGTAAGGTGGGGACAGCCCGCTGACTTCCAAGACGACAAGAGTTTGATAGCAATTAACTAAAAACATGTTATGACCACGCAGGTATCCTAGACCATCTGGAACTTCGAAAAGATTCCACCTTTGTGAAGACATGGGCTAGGAATAGTTTGTAGAAAAAACAGGACTTTCGCTGAATTTTTACAATTGACAGCCAAAAGTGAGCTTGCCTTTGTTGGCTTCTGTTATTATTGTCTGTGGTGATCTGCAAAGCCACCAACATTTCTGTCCTTCAACAGAGTTTGACAGAGTATTTGGCCTCAGATTTCCTGTATGTGCCACCCCCAATATACCATATCCACCACTGTGTCACTCTCGTGGTCTATCTGCCTAAATTTGGTGTGTTTTTGTTTAGGGGGGGTTTGTTTGTTATTTTGGTTTCTTTCTTTTTTCTTTTTTTGGAGTGGTTGGGGGCTATGGGAGTGCATTTGCACTGTTAATGCTTCTATCTGGTCAGTTTTGATAGCAGTTATACAAAAATCAGCCATTACATGGGAGAAACACAGGCCATGCCTTAATAACAATGTCTTTAACTAGCACACCCTTCCACTTACCAAAATGTTATCTCATGTAGATCAGCTAATATGCACAGAGAAAAGAGAAATGCTTTGACCCACATAGAGATCAGATATATTAACCGTGATCTCCTGAAATTGAACCTCTAACCCCCAAAGGCAACCAGCTACAACCCCAGAAACTGTTACACCTTGTTGGAGACTGATGAATATCATACTATTCCTTGGAACATACCAAAATGTGCCAACTAAGAAGCACTTTGCACTGTGTCCCTGAAGAACACTAGATGAGTAGTCCTACAGTCACTACTGTTAGACAATCATGGAGACAAACTAAGGCACCGCAACACACACAGAAACATCACACTAGGGAGGAAAGCCACTAGAGAGGGTATTGAATAACACACTCTGTGCAAAACCTGACTTCTCCTCTCAATGTCCCAGATCAGTGGCATGTGGACTAGAACACCTGTTGTCTTAGCGACCTCGCAGTTGTAGCCTAGTCTGTCTACAGTGCTAATATTTATAACGTTATTTCTATGATCAAGTTAAAATAGGCCTCCCTAATGATTCTGTTAGTCATACTTTTAGCCTCTGGATACACTGAGGGTTCTGGGCTTTCACTGGTAGTCGTGACCAGTCAGTTTTTATGGATCGCTATGCCTGCCATCAATACATGTCCACGGGGAACAAGGAGTTCCTTTGGATCCCAGTCCTACCAGGAACAAATTCTTGTCGCAACCTGTAAAGAATTACTCTTCAAAGCAAACCAGAGTCACTTACAACTTATAAGCAATAGTTTGTTTAGCGATAAGAACGAAGTTGAGTGAGAGCAACAGGATTAAAAAAAAAAAAAAGGCAGAAAAAAAATACACTGATTACATATAATCACATATGTTGAACTATTTCTAGCCTAGATATAATCTTAATATAATGAGTATTGTTACAAGAGATAAAGATAACAATAATTTTATTTATAAACCATTTTCCAGCCAATGTGCTTGCGGCATTGCCTGATCATATACAATGATTAAAACACTATTAAAAACATCAAACAAATAAAACACAAGCTACTCTTCAGATGTAACATGGAGCGATGCTAAAAGAATACGGGACTAATATTAGAAGTACAGACAATGACACCAGGTATTAGGAAACATTAGAACGATCTTTTTTTCGTGGTTTTTCCACTCTAGTTGCTCCGGGGGAGGGGGGGGAGGGAAACGAATCTTTTAAATCCTCTTCACCATGACTCCTCGTGTATTTATTTCCTAAGTACTTACTTCCTCTTTAGTTTCTATTATTTGATTAAGTTTTGCCTCCTTCCTGTATCAAGATCTAAACTTTGTGTCCATTCAGTCATATTTAACTTACAAATGGGTTTATCTAAAAATATCGAGCTCCCCAAGTTCAGTTCTCTCTCTGTCTCTGTATCTCTCTCTCTCTCTCTCTCTCTCTCTGTCAAAAATAAATAAATAAAAATATATTAAAAAAAAAAAAAAAAAGAACTCTTTAAAAAAAGGGGAGGCCGGGATGGCTCAGTGGGTTAAGCGCTCACTTTGTAGCGCCGGAGACCAGGGATCGAATCCCGGCCCCGGCCCATGTGGACCCATATGCTGAACTGGGAGCTCCCCAAGTTCAGTTCTCTCTCTGTCTCTGTA
>PVKE010002589.1:0-55387 GCA_004027555.1 Craseonycteris thonglongyai | reverse complement strand
GGAAAGGAAACCTGGTCAGGGCCTGAGCATAAAGCCTCTACAACTATCCTTTGCAACCTGTGAACCTCATAACATCCTCTCCTTCTGAGTTTTACACTAACCACGAACTCCCTCCTCCCTGCAAAAGAGAGCTGAGGACGGTGTGAAAAACACTGCTGGTGACCTACGCCACAGCCATTTCCTCCCCCACTCCCCCTTGCTTCCTGGCTCACAGAACACCACTTTTGTTCAAGTATCAGGGGTCGTGTGCCCGTGGGATGTAGACCCCCACCCCAAGCCCTGGGAGAAGGTGCTGAATTTAAGTCACTGGTGCCGATCCCAACTCCCTTGGGCGGCAGCACACTGGGCCCCGCATGCGTCACACAACTCTGGCCCACAAGACGGAACAGAAAGTCTGACGGGAGCTTTCCAGAAGAGGTCTTCCTGCCCGACCCACCTGAGGCTAAGTGTACACTGTGATCTTTAGAACCAGGGCAGCTCACTTGGGACTGTGACAAGTAGAGCCAAAGGGCCAAGCTGACACACTGAGTTCAGTGGAATGAAACACCAGAAAGACGCTGGGTCCCTGACGAATGTATCCAGCCAAACCTGCAACGACCCTACGTTGCCTTTCTTGTTCTAGAAGGTAAATTTTTCTCCGTGTGCAAATCAATTTAGTGGAGCCTTCTCGTCCGGGCAGCTCAACGTGCCCTCCCCAACTCAAAAGGCATATCTTTTTATATAACTGAAATGAATGACGTGCCTTTGGCATTTGGGGTATTTTTAGGAAACACTTCCATACTACTGAAGACACTTGGATCTTTTAAACCCATTTGAATGTGACTCAGGTAACATTTGAGGGCCTAATCCTTCTCTACCAAGCATATAAACATACCTCAGATTTTTTAATTCCTATAATTCCTTGCAAGATGGCTCTCATCCCTTTTTATAGATAAGGAGATCCTGAGAGATCAAGTCATTGGACTAAGATCACACAGTTTGGAAGTGTTCGAATTTGAAGTTAGAGTTTCTAAATCAAAGTTTAGCTCTCTCTCCTCTGCTAAATTCCATATTCCTTCTTATTCTTATTCCTGGCTATGCTCCTAGATTGACTATTGGACAATGATTTTAACCTCCTTTAGGTTACAGTTGACTGTCTGTGGAGTCATATTGGAAACTTGGTTACATATTTCTGTAAAGTTTTTTATTCAGTAGGGTCCCCCTACCACTTACCACCCCCCCAAAAAAATGTCTAGTTCAACACAGTATTTGATGAACTGTGTGCTCCTATAAAAATTTCAGCTTGATTATTAATGCCAAAAGCTGAAAATATGCTTTTCGTAGTTGACATGTTGTTCACTAACCAATAATATTTAAAAGCCAACGAAAGAAAGTAGGAGTTGTTCCGTCAGATTTTTCCCTTCTTGACTGACGACTTTTAGGCAACTTGGTCTTTATCCTATGGCATAACTCTAGCGAAAAGGAATGACTGAACACTTTGAGAAACCCATAGTCTGTGCTGCTTAATAAATAAACATATTTATTTTAAATGTTTATTTTTAAAAATTAACATGCTTACTCATTGAGCTTAAGTATTTCTTGGTCCATTGCCTTTGGGATGGCACAGATGTTCAGCAATGAAGACTGGTATATCCGGCTTATATTTTAGTCATTCGCTTGTTGTGCGGGAATGAATGAGGAAAAGGGAATGTTGGGGAGATTAGTGCATTAGTTCAGTCAATATATGAATGATAGCAGGAAAAATTGGGAGAAATAGATGGATATTTTAATAGTTGAGCTAAAACAGTTGCTGACTAACTAGAGAAAGGAATTGCCTTAAAGCAAGTGTGTCCAAACTTTTGGGTTTCCTGGGCCCACATTGGAAGAAGAATTGCCTTGGACCACACATAAAATGCACTAACACTAACCACTAGCTGATGAGCTAACAAAGTTTGAAAAAAAAAACTCATATTTTAAGAATTTGTGTTAGGGGGATGCCGGGATAGCTCAGTGGTTGAGCACTTGCCTCATAATGAGAAGGTCCAGGGTTCAATTCCTGGCTCAGCCCGTGCAAACCCAAATGCTGAACTGCGATGCAGCTGGTAACCACCAGGAAGACTCAGTGGCAAAGGTGCTCACCTCCCGTACGGGAGGCCCCCGGTTCAGTTCCCATCCTGCGCGGCCCCACATCCACCTGTGTGGAATGAAACCATGTCACAACTGATGATGTACAACTATGGCGACTGCTCTGGGCCCTCCCCGCTTCTCTCTCTCTTCTCTCAAACAATAAAATAAATCTTAAAAAAAAAAAAAAAGAAAGAAATTTCTGTTGGGCTGCATTCAAAGCCATCCTGGGCCACAAGTTGGACATGCCTGCCTTAAAGAGAGAAAAGCTGGAATGGTAAAAAAAAAAAAAAAGAAAGAAAATTTATGAGGAGCAAGAATATACAAGTTTTCAAGGGAGATGGAATGAAAAGGTCCATTTTAAAACATTAATTCTAAGAAGCCTATTGGATACACAAGCAGAAATAGAGAAGGTGGCTGAAGAGGCCTACCAGTAAGAGAGAGCAGGCCCAAGTTGGGAATAAAAAATGATGAATCATCAGCCTATGATAGGCCTCACTGAGATCACTAAGAAAATGCACATGTGGAGAAAGGAAACAAAAAGAACACAGGTCTGGAAGTCTAAACAGGACACAAGAGTACCCAAGAGACATCCTCGTGGAGTTCTCCACCCCTTGAATTCTCTGGATTTCACCTATTGTCAGACATCTGCATTTCTCTAGCCTCCTTCTGTGCGTCTGCAGGCATTTTTAATTTCCTTCCTTGACCATTGTTTCCTCCAAAGTATCCAATGGGCTTCAGACTTGGCTTTCCAGACATAAAACCATTTTCAAAAGTCCTTCCACTCAGTCAAGTTGTCGGTTAATGCATTGCCATGACATCGCCATGGACACCCTGCCATATGTTAAAATAGGTATTATTTCCTAAACTCGAAATTTTTTTTTTGTTATTAAATATGTTGGGGCAACATTGGTTAGTAAAATTATATAGGTTTCAAGGGTACAGTTCTGTAACACATTGTCTGTGTGTGTCGTCTTGTGTGCTCACCACCCAGAGTCAATTTCCTTCCATCACCATATATTTAACTTCCTTTTCCCCTCCTCTGACCACTTACCTCTGGTAACCACTAGACTCTTGTCTGTATCCATGAATTTGTTTCTCTGTTTGTCGTGTTCCTTTGCTGCTTTCAGTTTTATATCCCACATGTGAGTGAAGCCATCTTTTTATCTCTTTTTCTTTTGACTAAAGACAATGGTACTTGTGCAGGCCAGAGACAAGGAAAATCATACCAGTTGACACCTCCCCGGCATATTCTGGGTGCCTGGTGTTTTCACTGGCACACAATTTGTATTTTAAGCTCACATCATGGAGATGGTCTAAAATCCTATTTCTAGAACAACCAAGCAGTATTTTAGTGACTCTTTCTAGTGATTTGACCTAACTCTCTCATTGAGGTCACTGATCCTAGATACACGTAGAAATTATGGTTCGATACTACCTCACAGGCTAAGAAAGTACATTTCACTTTATTTATCCATGAAACATACCGCACACAGCTAACTATGGTCACACAAGCCTAAGCCAAGTTCTAAGCCCGGGAGCCCAAATCCTGTACCCTCCCTAGTTCCTCTAAGCCCACGGCTGACAGCCTCCTTTCTAGCTGTGTGGCTCCCACAGCTAATGGTAGGTCATCTGCTTCGAAAAGGTCTCCCACTGTTTGTTTTCTCTTGCTCTTATCACAGAGGTGGATGGTACTAGATATGTTTCTTTTTAGCAAGTATGAGGTAAGCAGAGGTCAAACCCAGTGTCAAACAGAGATGTAGAAAAGCAGATAGAGTTACAGTGCAAACCCACCAACCAAAAGCAAAAACAAAAGAATTCTGTCAACGACACTTCAAAACCAATTGAAACCATAGTGATGAGCTGGGGCCCACTCTCTAGACAGAAGTCAAACCAACGCCTAATGCTAAAGATCTCTTCTGTACAGAGCGGACAGAAGTCCACAGATGACCACATCAGGTCCGGGGTCTCAAACCCAGTTTGGGGTGCCACTCCAGAACCTTCTTCAGCCAGCAATAAATGTAGAAAAGATTGGAAATGAAATCTAGAAAACCCTGAGGTGTCCAGCCTTTAATTCTTTTTTTTTTTTAAGATTTATTTTATTGTTTTTGACAGAGACAGACAGAGACAGAGAGAGACAGAGAGAAGGGGGAGGGCCCAGAGCAGTCTCCATAGTTGTACGTCTTCAGTTTTCAACATGGTTTCGTTCCACACAGGTGGGCGGGGGGCCACACAGGGCAGGAACTGGGCTGGGGGCCTCCTGAATGGGAGGTACGGCCCCTCGAGCCAGGGACCCAATGCGGGGGACAAGACCCGAACTGAGGCCTCCCCCATGGGAAGCACACCCCAGTTCAGCATATGGGTCCCCACGGGCCGGGGCCGGGATTTGATCCTCGGTGCCCCCGGGGCTGCAAAGAGAACGCTTAACCAGCTGAGATCATCCTGGCTTCCCCCAGCCTTTAATTCCTTAATGCTGGATCTAGTCCAATTCCTAAGGTGGAAGAAAGGCAAGGTTTTCAGAGCTACCATTCACACAAGGCCAGAGAGCAAAGAAAGGCCGTAGGGACGTGACTATTCGCTTATCTCCTCACCTGGAAGTCTCCAGCGGCAGTTTCCTTCCCTTCCTTTTCATTGTCTTTCAGTTCCCAGGGTTTTGCACACCCTCAGAACTCAATAAATAATTCTGAAATTAATTCCCTGTCTTTTAAACCTCACTATCTCAATGCCCTTGTATTTTCAAAGTACAGTCAGCCAAGTGTCTGGACCCAAAAGGATGTTTTATTCTCATACTACTTTCTGTGTCATTTTACTTTGGCTAAACCTAGCCTCACTAATTCTCCTCTCTCTCTCTCTCTCTCTCTCTCTCTCTCTCTCTCTCTCTCTCTCTCTCTCTCTCTCATTCCCCCCCCCCCTCATTTTTCACAAGTGTGAGTCCATTTATTCATCCTGCTCCCTCCCCAGGACTCCCAACATGCTTTTTCTTCCTCCTGCCCACCCACCACCTTTTTTGCTGATGATCCTTCCTCCTCTGTCATACGTTTTATTTTGTTATCACTCTCACTGCTTGTCATGAGGGTCCTGCTTCTTTGTCTTAGCAAGGTGACCTGGGAAGAAATCAAATTAGCCATCAGCCTTTGGAGCCATAAAAAGTGCTATATTAAGTCCTCTGAGAAATAGTGCAACCCAGCTATTTGTTAGGGGATTTTTTCCAGTCTGTCTCGGGTTTTTACTGGTTGATAGCACTTTACTGCCCAAAACACTGACTTCCTCTGCTCTCGGAATTTAAGAACTTCATGTGGATGCATCACATTGCAGCCTCACTGGATACGATCAATCTGCAACCATGAATGGATGAAAACGTGTCAGTAAAAGTTAGCAGGAACTGAATTACTTTATAAACACATTTTAGAAAATGTGCGAAATTTTAGGTAGCTTCTTGTTTGAATAGTCCTGCTTCGATCCACGGAGCATGACCGAGCTGCACAACTTCAGGTACATCATTGATTTCCTGGACCATAAGTAGTAGTGCAAAAAAAAAAAAGTTATGGTAACAATATTTTCCTCTGAGACTCTTATTTCTCTTTCTACTTTTTCCTTGATTGAAATCTCTTTCAAGATAAAAGCCTCAGTCTGACGAGTTGCCTACAAACCCAGCCCACTGCAGGTTACATGTAAAGAGAGCCAATAAATGTTGACTAGATCCAGGAATCCCAACATCTCATGATTATGGTGAACAGTAACTGCACTGAGAAGTGTAAAAATAAAACCCTTGTAAACTATAAAACAATATGCAAATGTAATCAATTATTATTAGGGAACACTAAGTGTTTCTTCAACATGCTGACTAATCACAGTGAGAACTAAGTAGAATTCGAACAGAAAGTTCTGTGGAAGTTCAGTGGAGACAAACATTGGTTGAAATTGAGACCAGAACCTGGATTCGTTCGTTCTTGTAAAAGGCTCATCTGTCATAACAAAGCTTTCAGGACTGTAATATCTGTTATAGCACCTATAGAGTTAATGGCACATACTTTAGGTTTTTGTTACAATACCATTCTACTTCAGGTACCGTGTTTTAGTAGAGATAAAATAAAAGGCTTCCCTACTCTGGGAAAAAGAAATCAATAGTGCAGTGGTTTAAGTAACAAAAAGGCTTCTGTGTCCCTCAGGTATTATAATAGCCCGGAGCAAGTAGTTGAACTGCTCTGTCATTGGGTCATTCATGGACCCAAGTTCCTTCCCTATTGTTGCCCAGCAATCGTGGAGGAGGTTGTCTGCATCAGTATGGACTGAGCTGGTTGTCATCCAAGCTCTAGTTCACAGGGGAAGGAGAAGGACAGGCACGCGCGGGGTCTGGCATAGCCTGAGTGTCCTCATCACTTGCCGTTCAATTCCACTCGCCAGAACTTAGTCACATGACCTCCCGTGGCACCTTGGAAATACAGTTTCTCACTCGACAGCCACATTTCCATCTACAACTCGACGGCCCAACACATGCTGATGGAAGAGCTAGATGGCTTTGTGAAGTATATAGGACTTGCGGTAGGTAATGAGGGATATCTAAGATAACAGGAGAAAGCCTAGAAAAAGCCGTACTTACAAACTGCAAACTCCTAGACCCCTTTCTTGCTGCTACCAAGGCTCCTATTTCTTACCTTAGTCCATGCTCTTCTCCAACAAATTCTAGAGAAAGAATAATAGAGCATGTTTCCTTTAAAAAAAATCATGTCATAGGCCTGTAAGTAATGTTTAAAACCTTTTTACTAGTGTATAAAATAATAATGTGCACAGCATAACAATTTCCCTTCAGAATAATCAGGGATACAAGAACGGGTATATGGACAAACTTTACCAATCTCTAAAATGTTTATAGAGATACACATTAATTTATAGAAATAAATTCACAATAATTATTCATTGGGACAATTTCTAAACAGGGCTCTCTAAATATTAAATACAATATAGGTTACCAAATTAATGCCAAAAAAATTAACAATTTAAAGCATTCCTTAATTACCAATGCTGGGAATGATTCAGTGATACTTCTCAATATTCACTGATTAGAGAAGGTATCAGAGGGGATGGGAGGGAGTAACTATGAAGGATAGTTAGGAGTTTGCCAGATGAGAGGAGAAAGGTTTTTTAAAGAAGAAGAAAAAAGTACCATATTCTGCCATGTATAATGCACTTTCATGTGTAATGCGCATCCACATTTTTTACCCAAACTCAGGGGAAAAGAATCTTTTCATTTTCTAACTCAAATTTGTATTTGTTTATATTTAGGTACTTGTTTTTGTATTATAAATAAATTTTAGCATTATTCTTACATACTGTGGCACAATAAATTTCATGTAATGAATAATTATAAAACACAAGAGCGGATACAAGGTACAAGACAGTTTATGTATAAAAAATGTGTATGTATGTGTATATATATATATATATATATATGTGTGTGTGTGTGTGTGTGTGTATATATATATATATGAATTATCATATGCCAGGATATAAGGTTGCATACAGATATCATTATTGATTTCTAGAGTTAACACTTTTAACTCATAAACATACATAAAAGAATTAAAAGCATTTATATAGAGATACGGAATTTATTCTACCCATGTACAACGTGCATCCTTAGTTTTCCTCCACAAATTGGGGCAAACATGTGAGCCTGAAACACGGCCAAGTACGGTCTGTGCTATGCCAGGCACTGTGTGAATCTCTCTAGCATATACACCTGTGGGATAATCTCCACCCGACCCATGACTGATCTGATGATTCCAAACCGTAGTTCCCATCCAGGTTTTGGCGTAGGTGTTAAGCTGTAGATCACCAGTGTGAAGCCCTCCATGACATCCCCTTGCACTTTGAATTAAACAACCGCTCATTGATCCGGCTCCCATTTCATTTCTGCACTCTGTCCCCTCCCCACCCCTTGGATTCTACCCTCGGTCCACTCTGGCTCTCTCAGCTCCTCAGACATCCCAAACTCTTTTCTATCACCCAGGGTCTCTCATATTCCTCATGACTGGGACGGCCTTTCTCCTCTCCTGGCTTGACCCGCACTTGTTCTTCAGATTTCAGCTAACATGTGACCTGCTCGGGGATGTCTGCTGACTATGTTAATCTCCAGTATGTCCCTGCCCCTCCACACCCTATTATTTTCCCTCACAGCACCCTCTTCTATTCCTTCATAGAACTTTTCACAATTTGTAATGATATATTCAGATACAGGGTAACGCCGACTTCCACTGCTATACTATCGGGATGTGAGGGGCAGGGGACTCATGTATTTGGTTTCTCACTGTACGTCCATTACATACCACTGAACACAGGGTGTAGTACGTGCTCAAAGAAAACAACCAAACAAAAATACCTTTGAGGTTTACATGATGAGTGAAGTCCAATATAATTTAAATTCAATATAAATGTTAAGTAAAAGTATTTGAATGTTTAAGTATGAAGGAGTCTACAGGAGCTGTTATAAACCCAAAGAAACATTATCTAAAATTTTATCATTCATTCATTTATACAAATGTGTTAACTGAGCACCTCTTATGGGAAGGGGTCTAACTCCTGCCCTCCAAAAACTTGACCCTACTCATCTCTCTTCCCTTCCATTCTGATTTGTGTTTTACAGACATCATTTTGAACATGGAGGAAGCCAAGTAGGAAATCCTTGATAGCCCTGGGTGCGTCAAAGGTTAAAGCACCATGATCAATGGTGGGAATGTTCAGTGATCGGTCAAATGCTGCCATCAGGAGATTCGGCACAAAATCAGCACATCAAGACTAGTGGTTGTAGACCGCCATTTGTGAGATTAAGCTCATTCCATAGATAGTCATCCACCTGTTCCTTTATTCCTGTATTTATGTATTTAGTCAATAGTTATTTGATTCTACTCTCAACCTCTTCTGAAGGGTATGATCCATTTGAATGTACTTGACGTTTCTCATGGGAATAACTTTCTTACGATATTAGAAGCATGACTCAAGAAAAAAAGTTGACAGGGGTGGGTATTAACTAGACTCACTGTGGTGATCATTCCACAGTATATTACAAATATTGAAGTATTAGGTCATACACCTGAAACGAATACAATGTTAGGCAAGAGCTGTCCGGAAAGTATCCAGCCATGTAAGAGTTCTTGTTATGTGAACAATGGCTGGATTTTTTTCTGGACAGCCTCGTATGTCAATTGTATCTCAAAAAAAATTTTTTTTTCATTAGCTAAGTCTTCAAGTAAATATCTGTTTACCTGTGACTCAACTCTGTGTCTCATCTCCTTTCAAACCATCTCTCCTAGGGGAGCCAGGTTTCAGGCCCTGGGAGGTAGACTACGTAACTCAATTACCACTGTTGGAGCAGAGAGAAGTAATCCCCTTGCTTGCATGAGGAGACAAGTGCCCATAAGCGACCACCTCTTAGGGCCATGGTGCTCCCCAAATGGAATTCACGGCCACCCCCACCCACTGGCTCCCACAGGCCTGTTTGTTCCTAAGAATTTTGTTTGTAGACTCGGCCTCCCCTGGAGGGACCCAAAGTGTTCATTCACAGGAGCTTTGGCTAGCCTTTCCTTGCAGGACTGCGGAACAAACAGAACATCACCCAGGGAAAGAAGGAAAGAGAAACAAAGCTCCTATATTATCTCCCCTTTGGATAAAAGAGTGCCTCTCCTCCCACCTGGTATTTGCAGCCAGAAGCAAATACTCGCCCTGTTCTACCACCGGGATCCGGGTTAGACGTTGCATTTAGATGGCAGATCTAAACGGATAGCAACTGGGCTGCTACTGCCCTTAGCGGACTACCTGGTGGGCTGTGATTAAATCGTTGACATTGTTACTGTTAACTGAGCCATGGATTAAATGAAAAGTGTTTATTGGCCATCGCTAATTCTAGCATCAGTAGTTAAATATCACCCAGGTGGTTGGTAGCAGCTCTCGTGGTGAGGAAAGGGGTGCTGTGCTCCAAATGATCATGTTCCACACTGGGCATTAAAAATCACCACCGAGAAAACGGAGCAACAGCCCGTGGAGATAGGGTGATAATCGACTGCCTTCCTCAAGTCCTACAGCACCACATTCTTTGTTCTAGAAGAAACCATAGAAATAATCTATTCCACGCCCTCCTGCAATGAAGAAGCAGCATGAAGTTCCAAGGCCACCCTGCTTGTGGTGGGCACATCTGGTCTTCCAACTCTTTCCTGGAGGCTATGTGACCACGGTCTTCATTTAAGATCGGGAGGTGATTCTACTACAGATCTACGAGTGCTGTCCAGAAAAACACCAGCCACCAATGCCTCTATGTTTTCACAGGACCTGGTTGGATACTTTCCGGACTTCCCTGGTCTATTCAAGAGTAAGCATAGAGATGATGCAACCTGCTATTTGCAATCGGGACCAGAAATCCTAGGTTACCCAAACTAGAGTGTATGCGTTCGGCTCTTCCGTGACTCAGAGGCAAGCCGGAGACACAAATCCCCTTGGGGAAGCGCCCATCCTGGGACACACACAGTCCTGTTCCAGGCCCCATCCCTCGTCCCGAAGCACACCCCGATCTCAATCTCGTTCCAGCGCCCCCACCATACACTCTCAGATCTCCTCCGGGGGCAGAGCTCACTTCCCAGGCTTTGTCCTAGAGTCGTGACCTAGACCTTGGCCAGAGCAAGAAAGGGGCTTCTCCCACTGTGTCTGCGATCAATCGCATGGGCCCTACGAAACTGGATTTCAAAAGCTAAGGACAGTAGGAAGATGTCACTGTTGTTGCTGCTTGTGGACACCATGCTGTTCTCATCAGAAGAGAACGACAATTCCATTGTTAGGAACTTTTTGCCTTTTCGCCTGCTCAGTGTGTGGATGAACGCAGAGGTCACCTATTTTGTGGGCTCCGTGGGCGATCTCAACACCTCTGCCCCTTCCATGAAGGGCACCTCATTTCCCTAGTTTCGGTTTTTATTTCCGGAGTATGAGATTTGGTAATAGGTCGTAGCAAGGTGCAAAACATGGGTAAAAACCGGATATTTGTTTTAGGCACACCTACTTCAAAATCAACTGGTATATTTTACAAAGAAGAAGAGGGAAATAAACAAAGTGAAAGCATTTTGGACCGATGAGCACATCATATTGCCAGGTGGTCCTCATTGCATGTTGCCTTATGTTTCTCAGGTTGACAAATGTTTTTGTGTAAATGATCACCTATGTCATTAATTCCACAGGAGATTACAACAAACTCTGTATTTATTGGTGAAGGTGGGAGGTGAGTTAAAAATCACAGTAGCACAGCAGTTACCCAAGTGTGTTCCAAGTCTCATTATGGAGACAAAAGAGGGCTTCCAAAGACAAATAATTTGGATAAATACTGGATTAAGTAAAAGCCGGTAGGGTCCTTAACTTTTCTCAGAGCCTTTGTTACGTGAATGTAATTAATGTAATTATGAATCACCAGCAGGTGGATCAAGCTACACTATTTCCCCACTCTAGCTGGTCATGGCTTTCTTTTTCAGGGATTATCTCATGGGATTAATGCTCTTCAGATTAATATTAATAATGATGATGGTGACCACATTTGCATCCTCACTCTGTAGCAGGCATTGTGCTAAGCCGTCACCTTGCACCTCATTTGATCTTTCCGATGACCCGAGGTCATAGGGCCCATTGGATAGAGAAGGTAAATAGCAAGGCTAAAGCCACCCAGCTGGTGAGTGGCAAGGAAGTCCTCCTGACTCAGAACTTCTTACTTTTAACCACTGTGTGATGAGAGGAAGGGAATCCCTGCCTTCGCTGATGCTTGCTAAGCGTGGATGAGAAGTGCTAAGAGAGGGAGAGGAAGGGAGGCACCATTTGATGAGATTAGAACAAAGTGATTAGACAAATTGTTGCTGTTCTTCGGTGGGAGTGACAATCGGCAAAGAACAGCTCTTTCCCTATTGGCAAGGTTGGAAAACAAAGAATAAGTTCTTGGTTTTGACAGGTATGTTTTCTACTCAGTTAATCTTGTCCCAGCAAGTTGCAAAGGAAAAGTCAGAGGGCTGTTTTATTTTTGTGCAAATATGTCACATTGCCAAGGTGACCAGGGCGACATCCCAGCCACAAAACCAGTACAAACCACAGGTAGCCAAGGGAAACAAGGTTCTGTGTCAAAGGTAGATTTCAAAGTGAAACCAAACAATTTGAAAAATACACTGTGGGGGTGGGGGAGAGGCTATATCATAGCAGATTTTTTTTAAAAAAGAAACAAAATATCATTAGGAAAGAAGTGTTTAACTTTAAACGAAGCAAACGTGTTTTTCTAGGACTCCTAATCCTATAGGGCCCATCCCTCCAGTCCAAACTGACAAATGAAACTGCCAACAAAATGGAAAGAAAGAAAAAAAACTGTCTAGTAGAATTTAATTGATTTTCCGGAAGGTGACAACTGAAGCCCACGACCTTTCAGTTCTCTGGGAAGGAATTTGACTCCCGCATGCCCAATGGGCGAAAGAAAAAAAGGAGCAGGTCTTCTTCTGCTTGTGCGAATCACTAGGCTCTCTACAAAGCTTTGGGCGTTTCCTGAGGACTCTTCAGAAATTAAAAAATAGAGAGTGCTTCCCCTGTCACATTTTTCCCCCCTTATTTAAATGAATTCCATTGCTTTCAGAATCTCTCTGGCCCAGAAAATGAATGGAGTTAGGATGTCCTTTCATGGGCAGAGAGAGAGGCCAGGGAAGAGGGCCCCACCCAAGGCCCCTTGTCCCTCTCCCTGTAGCACCTCCCCCACCTTGTATGGCATTTGATGGACTGCAGCTGCCGTCCTTACCCAGGAAGCCCCGAGAAACACTACCGGGCCAAGGGTCACCTAGCATAGAGGCGGGGTATCTAAAAGGGATCGTTGCCTGCTGATTCTATGGGGGGAAAGCCCCCATCAGTGCTCACGACTGCCGTTTGTCTTCAGCGAGACCAGAGGAAGACCGAAGCTCTTAGTCGTCAGCGGTCAGGAAAACCCAGAGAAGCTACCCGCGTCGGGAAGGACCGTGGCTGGTGAATGCGAGCTTGCTGGCTGACTTAGACAGCCCCGGGGGGCGGGGTGGGAATGGGGAAAGAAGGTTCTAGAACAACCTAGGATGCCGTATCCGAGCTCGTATTTATCCCAGGACTGATGTGCTGGGGCCCAGGGTGTGCCCATTCAAATCAGAAATTAAACCCACCTCGAAAGAGATCTAAACGTCCAAAGGTCTGAACTGTAAGGAGAGGCCTCCCCCAAAAAGTCACCCACGCTGTTCAGGCATCCAGAGAGCCACGGCTCCTTCTGGGCCGAATCCACCCCCTAAGGCTGTGCGGGGACCAGATGGAAGCCAGTGAGGGGCTGTCACAGTGACTCGGGGCCTTTGCTCCTGACCTTCACCTTGTGCGAAGCCCAGGTGCAGAAATCCACCCAAGGACTCGTCCGTGAACGCCGGGGGCTTTCGCATGCGCTGGACGATTTGGGGAGGTGAGAGATTTTTCCATTCAAGTGTTCACGTCTCAAGTGAAACCCCAAGAAGATCCCAATCTGTCCAAAGTGTGTCTGTTCTCTTTCTTGTTGGGTCTTTCAGACATCTGATCAAAGAGGCTTGAGGCGGGGAGGAGAGGTCAGCATGAAGACTCTAGAAAGAGACTCAGAAAAGCCTTGGGCTGAAACAGCCCAAACGCTATCACTTCCTGAAGTCATTTCCGAGCCCCTACAGGTGATCACTGGTCACCCTTCACACCGCCCTGCGTCACCGAGGTGTGAGAACTAACAAGACGCTGTTTCTAAAATGCTTGGAGCCTCTCGGCAGACGTCCAGGAAGCTGAGTAAGAAATACCATTATCGCTGAAGCTCTTCTAATCCAGGGGGCTTCGCCGGAGCTTAGAAACACCTCCCGCGTTCTCCTCAAAGCGCTGTCTCCCGAGCTCTCACAGGCCGGCCTGACTGACGCGCCTCCCACGGCGGAAAGCAGCCAACAAAACGGAAGAGAACGGCTGCCGGCGAACCCCTGTGTGCTGGTGCCCGGGCGCTTCGGAGCCAGAGCGCAGCCTCTGCCCGGCTCCCTGCAGCGGGGCCCGGGCTGCTCACGCTCCGGGAGCTTCTCACTCGCACAGAACGCATCGTTTTCCAGTCCGAGCCAGAGCCTTCTGGTCTCCGGCGACAATGCAGCCACTCCAGCCGTTTCCAGCTGGCGATGTGTTTCCCTGAGGCACACGTTTAGTCTCCTGTGCTCTGGGTCCCTTCAGAAATGACACACTGCGTGTGTGTCTTGTGGATGTGTGCATATGTGTGTCCTGTGCCTTCAGCGATACGGATGTCCTCTCGCCTTGTGTCGATGAGGTAGACGGGGTCCCCAGTTTACTCTCAGCTCCTTGGAAGCTGGGGTTCCCTTCGGACTGTCCAGGGCGTGTCCTTGTGTTCTCCCCATCTGTCCAGCCCACACGCTCTCCAGCTGGGATGGGCCTGTCCTCCGGTTACCCAGCATGTCCCAGACCCACGCACGTGCCCTCGTGGCTCCTGTTCACCTTTTTCTCCTGCAAGAACTCGCTCAGACCCTGGGAAGCCTCCAATCGCCCCGCGAGGTGACTAGAGTCACCCTTCTCTGGACACTTCGCACAGGCTGCCACTGTCCTCCCATGGGGAACACTCACTCGCTCAGTTACTATATGTGGGGCCGGCAGAAGTAACGCCCCCCCCTTTTTTTTTTTTAAGGTCACCAGCTCATAAAGGAAGGGGCGTTGCATCCGCCGGACTCTGTTGATTAAAATGCACAACAGGTGCCTGGCACTGGGAGATGCTGGGGAACAACACTGCAAACGCCCCAAGCCTGCCTTCCAGCGCTCCCTGGTCTGTTGGGGTTAACAGCCTGGCCCCTGGGGGTCTGCAGCCTTCTGCAGGGAGGGCAGAGGTCTCGGTGGTGCCCTCCCCCTACACCCCAACCCCACCCCCACGCGTGCTTTCTCAGCAGCCCTACATCTCTCTGTCTTCCTCACTCAGGTGACAGCGCAGCATTCCAGCCAGGGGTGCGTGATTCACACACGCAACCGAAAAAATCCAGAGACTTTCCCAAACCCAGACGCAGACCAGCTCCTGAGGGCACGTCCTAATGACTGTGTACCTGCTCTGGGATGGAGGAATGGAAGGGCCTGGAAGAGTGAGCAAGTAGGGGCTGAGGACACGTTTACATAACAAAAGATGTTTCCACTAAGAGAAGCCACTCATTCCACTTGCAAAAGCTGCCCAAACAAGGCCGGAGGGCTGGTTTTCATCTTCCTCTGACCTCAGGCGTTTAGAGGGTCTTCGGATGGGAGGGGGCGTTAGTGAGCTCAGCGGGTTATTTACCTCTGAGAAAAGCCCAAAGGAACACAGACAAGGGAAGTTGCGGGGAGCAAATGGCACACGGTTTTCTGAGAAGCCGCAGTGGCCGGCAGCCTCGTCATTCTTTTGGGGGGACACTGGGTGTTATCTCCTCCACTGTCCCAGACGAAGGAGCTGTTGGCCCTGCCAAGTGACACACCCTGGATGTCTGCATGTGGGCGTCCCCTGTCCCATCCTCTCCTGCCTCCAGCCCTTCCCACACACTTGCTGCACCTCACACACGCAGATAACAGAGCAGGGACACCCCAGCCTGCACTTTGGACCGTTTCTTATTCCCTCCAGAGCAAATGTGTTTATCATTCTGTCCTGTGGAGCATCCACTTGTTCATCGGGTTTGGTTCAGAGCAAGAAATGAAATGAAGTGTGTGGTCTCTGGTCTGGAGTCTGTTGAGGACACTGAGGCCTTCTGTCTCCCTGTCAGGCTGCGTTCGGCTCCTAATATGAGTCAAACACATCACCGACTTGATCTATGACAGCCCATCACGCCGGTCACTGGTTCCGCTGGCCACCTCCAGGTAAAAGAAGAAAAAAGAAGGAAATGACATCCATACAGCAATTATTTTCAAGCTGTGTTTTTACAAGCCACGTCACCTAGAAGTCCATACAAGTTAGGATGACTTGTTTCGAGTCAGGACCTGAATTTTAACCTAGCTCTGCGATTTCCTAGCCGTAGACCAAACGACTTCAGTATACTAAACCTTAGACTAAAACTTTGTGAGGACTGAATAAATACAATTGAATAGTGATAATAGTGGGATGTCTAGAAAGGGCTTAAAGGATGTCTGACATTTAATGAACACTCAGTAGATGAGAAACAGGACATCAAGACTGCTTAACAGGTTGAGCACTTGCCTTACAACCACAAGGTCCAGGGATTGAATCCCAGTCCCAGCCCATGAAAACCCACATGCTGAACTGCGGTGCAACTGGTGACTGCAAGGATGGCGGCGAATGTTCTTGCCTCCCATGCAAGAGGCTCCTGGTTCAGTTCCTGACCCACGTGGCCCCATATCCACCTGTGTGGAATGAAACCCTGTCACAACTAATGATGTACAACTATGGAGACTGCTCTGGGCCCTCCCCCTTCTCTCTCTCTCTCTCTCTCTCTCTCTGTCTCTCTGTCTCTGTCTCTCTGTCTCTCTCTGTCTCTCTCTCTCTCTCTCTCTCTCTTGCTTTCTCTCAAACAATTAAAGAAATCTTTAAAAAAAAATAGATGAGAAACAGCGCAGATAGGAGAGAATGAGAATGAAAATACATATTAGCTGTCTCTTGCTCTCATGAACCCTCCTCTCTCTCTGACTCTCCCGCCCCCACCCCACCCCACACACACACCCACAATCTGAATCTAGATGATGAACTACCTTGAGAATGACAGTTGAATAGATCTGGGCCTTTCTGAACCCCAGTCCTAGGTTGACTGAAACCCAGTTTTGGAGGGAAGGGGTTGTTACATCAGGACAAAGCTCATAAACACAGTTCAGCCCAGAGTGACTTTCCAGAGTCCCAAACCTAAGTGGGCCTTCAGTCCACCCAGGGTAATGTCGGATGGTTCTTCATACCCAGTCATCCCCTTAACTTGATCCTCTAGACGTGGCAGGACCCAGGGCTGGGCAGGGCTTCGGAGGAATTGGGCAGAACAAAACCAAGAACCCTTCTCAACATCCTCATCAGTGCAGAAGAGGAAACTGGTTTGTCTCAGATCCCGACTCTTCTCCACGCCATTTCTGCGTCTGCAACTGTGCACAGGCGGCCACCCCTGGCGCCCTCGGTGAACATCCACGGACCCGTCCTGCATGTTTTGCTCTGACGTGGCCACACTGAAGACCCCAGGCTTGTGTCCATGGGCTCATGGACTGAGGAGGCTGAGACCTAATCAGACACTTATCATTGATCAAAGCACAGACTCCGGGAGGCGGGAAGACCCGGAGCACTTAACCGAAGGCCAGAGAATCGGGAAGACCCCCCGAGATGATGAACTTTAAGGAAACAGCAGGAGTTCTTCATGCCAGAGCTGAGGCAGCAAGAGGAAGACGTGTGGACAAGGCAGCGACAAGAGGGACAGGGGAATAGGGCCCCAGACGGTCCCCTGGACAGCAGAATTGAAAAGGCCACAGGTGAGACCAAACAGGGAGGGGCAGGAGTTTGGAGGATTTCCCAAAGAGTCCAGACTTTAAATAGTGCATTGACGTCATCAAATTTCAGTCTCCAAAACAACACTCTGAGGAGGGTGCGAAGTCGGTGGCAGGTGGCCGGTGAGAATGGGGGTCCAGTTGAAAGGCCAGCGTGAAAATGCTTCATGTTTACTCGAAAACTCTACCATGCCTCAGCACGCTGAGAATCATCCAGGTCAGCTCCTTGAGCTATTTTCCCGCCACTCTTCCCCTGCTTTTTAATTCAGGGCTTTGAGGGGCTTAGAGGTAGCAGAGCAGGACTTGCGAACGGGCTTTTTGAATTTGGGGTTCTAGCGTAGATGAAAGCACAGAGATCCAGTGACAGTTCCACAGAAGCATCTGGAACTCTGGGGAGGGAGGTGAGCTAGAAGTAGCGTGGGGAAGTGTGTGCCCTGAGGAGAGAAGATGAGCCAGGTTAGAACCCGGTAAACATCACCAGGTAGGGTCAGCAGGTGGAAGGAGAGAACCCCGGGGTCCAAATGGAACCTGCAGAGATGAACAGAGTCCATAGTGTCCTGTGCAAGAGCCAAGTCAAAGGAGCCCATGAAAAGAGCCCATTGGATGTAGCCCCACGGACGCCCGCGAGGAAGGCAGCTCACGTGGCAGGTGTGGTTGGCTGACATGTACCCGTCTCGTCCCCCGGTGACATTTGACTCAGTGTGCCTTCAGCTCTCAACGTGTCTGCCGGGGGAATCTGCAGAGCAGGTGCATCCGGGCCCGCTGTAAACAGGCTTGACTCGGCAGAGATGAAAGGCAGTTACCAGCACTGCCCAGAGGTCAGCCGGGGCGAGCAGGCGACGTCTGTGCGGGCCCTCCAGAAGCACTTACTGCCCGTGGCTGTGACCTGTGTGACTCTACACAGCATTGAGCAAGCCCGTTCAATGGCTCAGGGTACTTACAATTCCTGAGAAGGTCCCAGGTTCATCAAGACGTGAGCTTGGATCCTCCTTCTCCTTCCCTGGTCAGCACAACCCAAACCCAGTGAGGGTCTGGGAGCGTCTTCGTCGCTCAGATGGGGTCCTCTGGTGCTTCAGATTGACAACCCCACTGCACCTGCTCACCCCCAAGGACTACGCATGCACCACGCCCCGGGGACAACCTGGGGAGTCCTCAACACCCAGCTACAGTGGCCCATCCATGGCTCCCGCCATGGCTTCACCAGGACCCTGGCAGGGCTGCAGGTGTGCGTAGCCACAAGAAGCTAACACAGGGCCTCCGGGTGGTACTCACCACATGTCCGAGGCCACCTGGTTGGTGCACACGGGTGGTAAGCCCTGCAAGCTCACAGCCTGGCTCAACCCAGTACCACCCGTGACCCAGCGGGAGGATCCGGAGATGACTGGATGGTGGTGAGGCCCACGCCAGGGCCACGGGGCAGACACACCAGCCAGAGGATGCTCCCTCCTTACCCACCTCACTGACACGCCCCAGTGGGATGGCCACCGGGGACCCTTGCCCTAGGAGAGGAGCCCCAGGCTTATGATCCCCAAAGAACCCCCCCAAACCTGAGGCTGAGCTCTGAGGAGCTGGGGTGTCTCACCTGTGGCCCCAACCTGATCTGGAAGCTCATCGAGGACCCGTAAGCTGGAGGGAGAGTTCTGAATATGGATATCGTGAAAAAAGGAACAAACTTGTAGAGTTTCTAGAACTTTCTTAACGAACAAATAATTAAATGGATGGATTACTTATTGCCAACACCATGAGCAATTAGAGATGGGGACTAATGCGTATGTCAACTTGTTTGTTTTTTTTTAATTGACAAAGTAATTTGTTATGTATCAAATATAAAGGTCACCAAAGAAATGTATTAATTTCTAGTCACTATCTGGGACATAGAGAATTAATTAGAAAAACTATCGAGCCACTCTTTCAATATTAAGACACAGAACTCGCGTGTCACTCCTCTTAATGTCCCCAGTTCCAGCCATAATCATTAACACAATGAGGACCTTGTAATCCTTCCATTTGACTCTTTGGCACTGATCTTTTTACTTCTTTTCCTCTGTGTTGTTTCAACAAATACTGGCAAGACAAATTCTGTACCAAGTTAAGACACAATCATTTTATTCCAATTTCATTGACAAAAAGTATTAGCCAAGGCTGGCTAGCTCACACTGCTTTCAGGTATTTGAAAAGTCTACCTGTGTGACCCATAGCTTTTCTGCCTTGCATACAAACACAGCCAAGAAGACAATCCTAACCCTGGGAAAGAAACATTTCCAGCACCGCCCCATAGAAACACAATGTGCAGCTTACATGCAATTTGAAATTTGCTACTTTGGGAATAATAATAATTCACAGAGCTACCTCTGAAGTGGTCGTCAATTAAACGATGATTAGAAAAGTGTTCATACATCTGGAAACTATCAATTGTTACCAATCAATGTCACCCCAATCATTTTAACAATTAAAAAAAATCATAATAATAAAAATAAATACAAAAAAGAAAAGTGTTCATAGAAGAGATTAGCTATTATTTTCACCAAATTCAACTTACACCTCAACTGACATGTACCTCTACTGTGTTGTAAGCCTTCACAGGGACTTTTATGTCCGTAACCCGCCCCTCCATCTCTAACTGCCCCCAAATCCAGCATCGTATCTCCTGTCCCATAAAGTCACCTACACCCACCTAGTGCTTGAACCAGTGGTTTCCAAACACCAGTACATAGACACATGCCAGGCCGTGAAAAAGCTTTCACAGGCTCAAGACGCAATAGTAATCCTAACGTTAACAACAAAGTAGTGTCTCTTTCCCCAGCCCAACTCATTAAATCCAGATCATTTCTGTTATTCTGACATTGTCCTTCCTTTCTTTTCTTTCTGGTGAGAAAGCTTCACCCTTGTTTCTTTTTAAGTAAAAGGACAATGATGGTAGTGATGATGATGATGATGATGATAATGGTGAGGGCAGCCATTTTCGTTGTTCTTGTCAGTACCCTTTTCTGGTAAAATAGTTTAAAATGGGTATATTCACCCCGATAATCTAAAACAATTGTTTCAGGTCCATGAAGTCCACTGACGGGAGCCTCCGTCAGCCTCCTCTGATGTCAGTGAGGACGACGTCACACTGGGCTGCTGTCTAGCCAGCCCCGTGTACAAGACACGTCACAGGCTCTCTGTGGGTGTTGAGTTACCGTGGGCATCTCGGAGGTGCTCCTACCAGCCGCTTCTGATCTGGTTTCTTGCCGCACACCGAAACGGTAAATGGCGTTCTCCAAGGTGGTGCCAGAGGTAGATCTACACCCCAGATGTCTTGATGAGAAAACCATGAGGTCTAAGGGATCTCTGCCCAGATAAGGTCTGATATTGGTGCAGCGGGGTGGGTGGGGTGTAATGTGGACAAAAGGAAGGTGGGGGGGGGAGACTGAACTGCTACAGGCAAGGTCACTAACCAGTCTGTATCCAGCACAAACCCACAAACAAAAACCATGCCTTTGCAAAAGTGACGGAAGTCTGCGATTCACATATTCCAGTGCCTATAACATGTCCCATCCCCACCCCACACCCACTGGCTGTTGGCTGTAGAAAAATGTCCCTCCCAGAGAAGTTGGGTGACAGGCTCTAGGACAGCTGGGGGTCCTCTCCAAGCCTTTCTGGGGGACCCACTCACCTTTGTGTGACACCGGCCAGGCTATCTCTGGAAGCCCCTTAGCCACTCTGTCAACAGGTTCTTTGTTCACACCCCCTGCCTCTTAGGAATGGAGGTATGGGGGCGGGGGCTGGGGGGGAAGAACACTTAGGGCCCCAGGGACATTCTCTCTGGGGAAGCTTCTGAAAGAACACCCTCTGCCCTCCTGGTGGCTGACAGCACTTGCCTGCTTAAGGGCCGTCTTTAATCACAGATGTCATGTTAGGAAATTCGCCCCCCCACCCCCACCCCGCCAGCGTGTCAACTAATGATCAACTAAGGCTGCCCCAAACAGGGTTCCTGGAGAACTGGGGCAGCCAGGCATTGGGTCAGGGTTCGGATCCGTATGCTCTCCAAGAAGCAAAAACAGGACGCTTTCTTCTAAGAAACTGCAAAACCCAGCCCAGCCTATAAACAAAACCCCAAGCCAATCTCCCGTCGGGGCGACCCCCCAGATCTCTGATGGCGCTGGACGTGGAAGGACCCACAGGAGGGAAGTCGCTTGGCCTCAGAAGCAAGTGACATGACTCATTGGTTTACGAAAACTGGAATAAACAGAAGGAAGTAAGAGCCCGCAGAAACAATAGGAAAGCGGCATGGTTTGTCTTCGGGAGACAGGAGAGGCATCGTCCTGGGTTCAACAGTCCTGGAATTCCCGCCCGAGGGGCGGACTCCGTGTTCCCGGAATGCGTGTCCTTCCCAAGCCCTTGGCCTGACATCACACAGCGTTCCATTCTGCTGGGGGAGACACTTGCCTTTCCTGATCTTTCCTCCAATGAGCCCACACAGGGCATCCGAGAGAATGAGAAGGGGAAGAGCCAAGACCACCACCCCGCTGACCAGATTTCTACCCTGTTTCCCCGAAAATAAGACAGTGTCATATTCATTTTTGCTCCCAAAGATGCGCTAGGTCTTATTTTCAGGAGAGGTCTTATTTTTCCATGAAGAACAATACGGTACACATTTATTGTTGAACAACAAAAAAAGGAAATTTATTACCTGTATACAGCACGGTAGTAGTTGTCATCACAAACCAGCATAACCAGACAAACTGTGAATCCTACAGTATCAAGAATTTCTTGTTACTACCATTATTTCCATTTACAACAATCTATGGTGCATTTACTCATTTATTCCATGACAGTCATGTCATCATCTTCTGGAACATCATCATAACAATCCAAACCCTGAATTTCCTGGTGAATTTCTTGTGACTCCATTTCTTTCAGCATCAGTGGGGGCCTTATTATCGGGGAGGTCTTATTTTCAGGGAAGTCTTATTTTCGGGGGATGCCTTATATTTCAGCGAGAGGCAAAACTGTAAGTAGGTCTTATGTTCGGGGGATGTCTTACTTTCGGGGAAACACGGTAGCTGTTGACCCAGGGTTCAAACGGAGAGAGATCTCACGTCGGAGTGGGGTCAGTGAGGTCACCCTATTCCTCTAACTCTGCTGTGACGTGTTAGTAAATGGCAACACAAGTAAAGAAGGATGAGGGTTAGGCTGATTGCAATGAGTCGGGGTTGGAGGGTTGGAAATGGGGGCTGTGACCATAAGCCATGGCTCCAGTCATGACGCAGTGTGTTCACTACGAGTAAAAACTGCAAACGCTGGCAGGGCATAAAGGCGTCTAGTGAGAAGTCACAGCTGACCCTACCTGGCCACCTAAAAGAATTGGGGTGATAAACCCTTTGAACTGTGTCTAAGTACCAGTACTGTTTACTCGGAGGAAGGAAACTGTCAGTTCTATTTGTTCACTGTGAGCCAACCACAATGTGTCTGATGGGTTTGGGGCGAGTGCAGGAGGCCCGCGTGAAGGGTAGGAAACAAGGTTTATCGCGGGACACATTGAGGAAGACAAAAGTAAGCAGGAGGCGGCTGGGCAGGCATTGTTTGCTGGGAAACTGCAGGCATGGGGTTGTTTTTCTTGAGAGGGAGTCCGAGGGGACGGGGGCGGGGCCAAGGCCCCTAACGTAGCAATCCTATTATTCACCACTTTTAAGAAAGGTGGATTATTTCCCCCCAACTCCAGTGTTTTCGATTTTTTTTTCCCCTCCCTACCACATTCTAGGCCGTCTTGACTGAGAGGAACACCAGATTTGCACGATCTTGTAGTTATTCGTAACCAGTGTGGGAAGGAATCCGTTTCAACAAGGGGTTCCATTGAACATTTCTCGAATGTTGAGAACCGGGGTGCAGAGCCGTTTTTAAATGCAGGTCCTTTCTGCTCCTGAAGGCAAATGCTCAGTAAAGCAAATAGGCTGAGGGATAAAACAAAGGCAGCTCTCAAGGGCCAAGTCTCAACCTGTGTGGACTCGGGATCCGGTGGAGTTCTTTCCAGAGCTTTCTATGACACAGGCATCTGCGATTCGAAAAATGAAGTTTGACTGAAGGTTAAACACACTTGAGTCACTGGTGAGTCCTGCTAAACAAAAAAAAAAAAAAAAATCAAGGAAAAGGCCAAAATGTCCTTTATTAGAAAAACTTTTTTTTTTTTTGGCAACTGGCCCATGAACACTCTCAAAAGAGTTCAGTGGTTTCAAAGTTGCTGATGAACCGGCAAAGTATGTCGTTGTCAGGACTTCTTTTACCCTCAGGGAATGCTCAGACTTCAATTTTGTCTTTTCTGGGTCCTACAGACCGGCCTGCTCTTACGTCATCCTGGCCAGTGAGCAAGGCAGGTCCTCCCGTTTCTGAAACACAGATTTGTAAATATTCCATCCAGAACCTTTGTTCTGCCTGGATCCATTTTGCTCAGTTTTTTTCCTAACCTTCTGCCCTCTCCCTATAAGGAGAACCCCCCACCTCTCCCCTGCTGACATTCCCATATTCACTCTGTTCGCGTTCCGTCCTTAAGTGCAGAATTGCGTCTTCAAGCCCTCTCAGCCCAGACAGTTTTGAAAAAGACTTACTCTGTGTTCTTTGTACGAGCAAGACCATGTTTCTTCCTCTCTTGTTTTCGAATAAGAGACTGTGTGTTTAGAGTAAGGTGACCAGATTTTAACATTGGTAAAGCGGGACACCATTGACCGGGGGGGAGGGGGTTCTTGATTAAAAATTTGGTCTATCTCCCGCCGTTCCCTAGCTTGTCGTGCATTCTTTCCAAAAATTGGGACTTTTTTAAAATGCCACAGGACGCAGGACAAATTGTTAAAAATGGGGACTGTCCCGCCAAAAGCAGAACGTCTGGTCACCTTAGTTTAGAGTCCACGCTGTTCCTGAACTGTCACCAAAAAGGATATTCTCATACGGTGTCATGCGACTCAGCCCAAGGTGGAGCATCTTCTTTGCATTGCTGCTTCCCAAAGGCACCCACGCTGGCTAAGGATAATCTTCAGGGCTCTAAGCTTCCTTCTTAAATATTGAAAGATTTATTTTATAGTTTTTGACAGAGACAGACAGAGACAGAGAGAAGGGGGAGGGCCCAGAGCCGTCTCCATAGTTGCACGTCATCAGTTTTCGACATGGTTTTGCTCCACACAGGTGGGCGGGAGCTGCGCAGGGCGGGAACTGGCCTGGGGGCCTCCTGCATGGGAGGCATGTCCCCTTGAGCCAGAGGCCAAACCGGGGGGTGAGAACCAAACTGGGCCTCGCACATGGGAAGCACACCCCAGTTCAGCATATGGGTCCACACAGGCCAGGGCTGGGATTCGAACCTCGGTCCTCAGGGCTGCAAAGTGAGCGCTTAACCTGCTGAGCCATCCTGGCTGCCTCCCTTCTTAAATATTTAAATGCATGGTGGGCCTCAAGGAAATGCAATGGGTTGCCTTTGCTGTAGATCTGAAAGTGATTCAACAGAAATGTATTAACAGTGTGTTTGGGTTTCTGTTAGGGACTTTTATTGACCTGTTTTAGTTATACCCCAGAGATTTCCCAACCGGGGTCTTTGGATCTCAAAACCCTCAATGAAAATTAGATGACTTTTTCAATCATCCGAAGAGCCCCCCAGAAATAGTCGTGTTGCTTTTGAAGAAGACACACAATGTCACCCAAGCCACTCACCACAGAATTCAATGATTTAGTTTCTTGTCCTTGGCTGTTGGCTGTCATTTCTGCATGTTCTGTTTTTATTGGCGTCAACTAATAAAAGTGAGGAAATGAATGATCTCTTTCTGCAAATGAATTTTAAAAGCCCCAAGCCTGGGAGGTGACACCATGAAGTGACAGAACGGGGATCCCCATGTCCGACGCCTGAGCCAGTTTCTCGGGTCAAGATAAGCAGCATCTTCCACTCCATTTGGATTTCCATGGGGGCCAAACCGGCTGCCTCTTTCATCGGCCAACAAAATTCTTTCAAAAATAGCAGCCGGCGGAGGTCCCCCTGGTGAGAAGGCGGGGAAACCTGCCGTGGGCCCCTTGAGATGGTGTTGGTGGAAACGACACACAGGCAAGCTCCCCTTCTTCGCCTTGGCACCCCCAGCCCCCAGGTAGACCTGCGAACCTACCTGATCGAGCTCCCAGGTGGTGAAAAGAGTGAGGAAGCCACGGCGCATGTCACATGTGGGATGGGACAGCAAGCACCAGTCTAGGTGCTGAGATCTTCCAAACAGGGCTTTGTCGGGGGCCACACGTTGCCTCTGATCCCTATGCCTCTGACTCCTGTCCATTCCCCTCCAAAAAAATCTGTTCTGAATGTCCCTTTCCCCAGGAGAATTCCTGCTCCAGAGAATGCAGGGAAGCCCGGCTCAGACCTCTTTCTGTTTACTTCTGCTAATGGTCGTATTTCCATTAAGTGAAACCTCCGTTGAAAACAGTAACCTCTGGAGACCAGCTTGCCCCCCCAACACACACACACCACCACCACCAATGCCGAGATTTCCTGGGAGCCTCTTATTCTTAGCACTTTCAGTATTTCTGCTTATTGTTACTTAAAAATCTCTTGTTTCCTCTTCCTCCCACGGCCCCCTTGCCATCGGGCCTGGCGCCCGGCATTTCAAAGGTCAGGGCTGACACTGGGCTTGGCGGAAGGGCCCGGGTCTCATCTCGTGTTCCCACCCTGACCACCAAATCTTCCCAGCGGAGGGCCTAAGGGACAGAGAGCAGGAGTGTTTGCTTTTACTTCCAGATTCTCCCAAACCAGACAGTGATGCTCTCCGATGACTTCAGACAAGTCTCTGTCCTTGCACCGAGGCCCTTGGGAAGCCTGTGTTCCCCAAAGTCTTCAGACCCATTTCAAAAGCAGAGTTTGCCTTGTCGCTTTCAGAGTGAAAGTGTCCAGGAGCGAACTGGATGACGCTTCCCAGAGAGGCAGGGCGCTGTCTGCGGGCACATTCCACAGCCTCGTAAAAGCTGTCAGAGATAGCAGGGCGAGAAGCCCCCGGTGAGGATTCGAGGCCTCCATTGCTACAGCTACTAATGACTTTGCCTTTGAGTTAGTCCAGAGCTCCGCACATAATTAAAACAAACCAACACACCCTATTTCTGCCTTACTGATCAGCTTGCTGTGTGACCTCAGGGAAATTACTGAACCTTTCTGATCCGTATTTCTTTCTTCTGTTCAATTTCTTTTTTTTCTTTTATTTTTTTTTTGTATAATCAGAAAAATCACTTGAGAGGAAAACTCCATCGTAAGAGTTGAGTTGTTTTCGTTTGTTTGTTTGTTTTTTAATCTTTAGTTTTCATCACGACACGTGTAGGTTTACAGTCAGGGAGCAAGTTCTAAAAGGCTGAATTTCCAAAAGGATTCACTCATCTTTTTTTTTTTTTAATTGTTTTTGACAGAAAGAGAGAGATACAGAGACAGAGAGAGAACCGAACCGAGGGAACTCCCCAGTTCAGCACATGGGTCATCAAGGGCCGGGGCCGGGATTCGATCCTCAGTCCCCGGGGCTGCAAAATGAGCGCTCAACCCACTGAGCCATCCCGGCTTCCCCAGGATTCACTCATCTTAACCGATACCATTTTCCTTGAGGGCCAAAAGTCACAGGAAGGGCTTCCACTTTGGGCAGGAAGCAAGCTGAAAGACCACAGGAGGCATTGGGAGAGAAAAAGAAAAAGGTCCCTTTTGAATGTCCATTGTGTGGTCAAAACAAATGTGTCCGTGTGAGTCTCACGGCAGCGAGTCTATCAAGAACACTTCAGCTCTGATTCCGAAGTTTCCATCCTGTCCCCTCCGGGACCTCATTTTCTCAGGATGAATTTATCCAACGTTGGTCCAATAAAAATAGGACCAGCTCGCGTGTGTTAGGACAGAGCGTCCAACTTGGCAAAGCACTCTCTCTCGGCAGACTATCCATGTATTCCATCCATCACTCTTCGTTGCTCCTTGGCAAAAGCTTTCTGCTGCTTTTTTTGTAATTCAGCAAAATTTAGACCTTTGCCCTGGGTGCACAGAGTTCAGGCACCCCTTGTTTTAGGTTCTAGAAGGAACAGAGCAGTAGCCCAGTGCACCGACCTATTTTGAGACTGTCCCATGTGGCGATCATCTTCCCATCCCAGTCCTCACGGGCACTCCCTCCCAACCCCAGGCCCTGCTTCTCCTGTTCGAGAAAAGTTGGGAGGGCACCTCACGGGACGCTCAGAGCCTAGAGTTTTAAAAAGACGCCCACGACATCGTTTCTAAATAGAGAAGCTGAAACCCTAAACTCCAAGTGGGTCCAGCGACTTCCATCTATTTTCAAAAGCGAAGAACAATATTTTATCTTGAAATTAAAGTTAACATAAATAACCATGTTTAGAGAAAACGTTCTGCCCTGTGGAAAGCGAGGGGCCACGCCGGGTCCTTGCGGAGCCCCGAGAAGAGAATGAGGGGAAAGTCAGAGGTTTCCTGTCTTTGTAATGAGTTTACTAATTAAATCTTAATTGTAAACCAAGCTGAGCAAAATTTCAATGACCCTCGAGTGCCGGGAGCCGGGTGCTTAGGGAGGAATTGTTTATGAGGACGGGAAAGAGTTTCTAAACATCAGAGTCCTGGGCGGTCGCCAGGAGGAAGGTCCCCGTGTGGGCAGCTCAGACTAGCCGGTAAGTGACTGGGGCCTTGG
Source organism: Craseonycteris thonglongyai (assembly GCA_004027555.1). Taxonomy (NCBI): domain Eukaryota; kingdom Metazoa; phylum Chordata; class Mammalia; order Chiroptera; family Craseonycteridae; genus Craseonycteris; species Craseonycteris thonglongyai. The sequence goes on along the minus strand of PVKE010002589.1, from coordinate 27,137 downwards.
GATCGTTCAATGACACTGAGTAAGACGTCCTGAGTCCCCTGAATTCAGCTGTTGCCAGAGGCTGTGATCTTTCTCTTCTGATGGGCTGGACATACCACTTCTGCAAGAACCAAAGTGTCCTCACACCCTCACCTCCTACCCGCTCAGAGCGAGCCATCTAGCCAGGTCTGCCTCGGCAGTGATGGGAAGCTAATTCCTTCACTTCACCAAACCCCGACTGCTTTGTGGAAACAGAAGCCTCGCAAATAACCTCCCAGTCCCAGCTCCCGGGAGAAACAAGGCCACCATCATGGGAGAGGCAAACGTGGCTTCGGTTTCCCCCTATTATCGGAGGAAGGGAGGAAAGGCGGGCTGTAAAAGAAAGAAATGGTTTAACGGCGTTTAGTGAGCAGACAGTTAGGAAAGGGAATTACCCGAATGTTTCTCTTTTGCTTTGTCTGTTTACATTCACTCACTCAACTTGCCTCACGGTGGAGAAAACGGAACCCTCATGCACTGCTGGTGGGAATTAAACTGGTACAACCACTGTGGAAGGCAGTGTGGAGATTCCTCAAAAAAACTAGGAATGGAATTGCCACATGACCCAGCCATCCCTCTCCTGGGTGTCTGACCAAAAATCCTGACAACCTTAATCTACAAAGATACATGTACCCCAATGTTCATCGCAGCACTGGTCACGGTGGCTGAGTCGTGGAATCAACCCAAGTGTCCGCTGATAGACGACTGGATAAAGAAGTTGTGGTACATTTACACAATGGAATACTACTCAGCGATGAGAAAAGATGAAATTCAGCCATTTGTGACAACGTGGACGGACCTTGAAACCATCTTATGATGTGAAATAAGTCAGACTGAAAGAATCAGGAAACATAGGACCTCACTCATAGGTGGAATATAAAACGGAAAGAAAAAAGAAGCAAAGACTCATGGACACAGTCAATAGTTTAGTGGTTGCCTGAGGGGGATGGAGGAGGTGGGTGGGGAGATGGGAGGGGAGAAAGGGGGCATCAAATACATGGTGAGGGAAAGAGAGCTGACTGGGGGCTGAGCACATAATGCAACACATAAATGATGTCGTGTAGAATTATACACCTGGAACTGACAGAACTTTACTAACCGATGTCACCCCAATACAGTTCACGATAAACAAGAACGCCTGTCGGACTGGGTTCGGGCCCACTCTCTTAGCTCAGCTCACCCTCCCACCCGTCTCGGTAGGTGCGTCAGTGATGCTGACTCTGTATGAATGTGGAACCACACGCCGGGGAGACGGGACACTAGTCCGTGCAGGAGGTGGAGGTGAGGAAGAAGACCTGGGACCGGGTCCTGCCCTGTGCTGGGACCTCCTGCCATTTCCTTGGTGGCCCCAGCTTCGTGAGAGGAGGCAAGCGGAAGAAGAGAGTTCCTCTGCCCCTTGCCTCACCACCTTTGCAGGACACAAGGGGATGATTCCTCAGGAAGTGACCTCATCAGGAAGGTGATTTTTGGCTCCTGCCAAAACTTGGTGCGCTGTTGTTGAAAAGCGTTCTCAGGACAATGGACTTGGGTTCTGATCAAGCAGAAGCTTCTGTGAGTCAGGGAGGCTCCCGCAGGGTGATAAACGGCAGCTGAACGCTTGTGGACCACACTTGCTGAGCTCCATCATCGATCCTGACATTCAGACTCCCGAGTGGGAGCTCCCACCGCCTCTGCTTTGGAACCCCAACCCGGGGCTGCATCCCCTCCAAGGTCCTTTTAATAAGCCCATGATCAGTAAGAGGCAGTCTGCTGCCCCAGGGAGCGGTAGTGTGCATTCAGGCTAGAAGACCAATTGTCACAGGTGCTACGGAAGGTGTTCAAGGCTCCTCAAAATCAGAAATCCCAGAGACGATGTACTGTGGCATGGTACACCTGGAACCTATGTCATTTCTACCAACCAATGTCACCCCCATACATTTCACAATCAATAATACTAAAAATACATAAAATCAGAACTCCGATCACTGCTGGAGAGAATTCGACTGCAATGGAAACACGTAGCGAAGGCCCCTGAGAAGGGTTTTTGTTTGACATTTTCTAGGACTTGCCTTCTGACAGATCTTGGGGTACGACTATCAGCTCACTCCGGGTTTGTGTTAGGGTCTGGCCCAGGGCTGTGCTCACCGACCTGAGCATACTTGTCAGTAGAACAGGTTGTGTAGAGAGGTTGGGGGAAGCGGGCTGTTGGCCCAGGGGGACTAAGTTGCAGTTATTATGTAGGATGCGTTTGTCAGCAGCTCTAACGGCCGGCATGCTGACTGTAATTAATAACACTGTATTGGAGGCTGCAAATTGGCTAAAAGTAACTATCAGGGGCTGGCAATCACACAGCAAAAAAGGAAACGGTGAGGAAGTGATGTTAACGAACTGCACGGCAGCACGCATTTCACTGTGTGTACCAAATCATCCTGTGGACACCCAACATAATTTTTACTAAAAAATAAAAGCCAACTGGTCCATTAGCGGTTTCTATAACTTCCTTTACAAGCGGACAATCACAGGAGGCAGCTTTTAAATAACCAGTTTCTTCAGGGGTCAGAAACCGTTGGGTATTTTCTAACCCTGTTGAACAGTGCATGAGAAAAGATGTAAAAATTAGGTTTTAAACATAGAAAGAAACGTGTCACAGGCACGGGGGCTAACACACAAGAATGAGCATCTCCTTCCAGGCATCGATCAAGTGTTCACCCGAATCCTTAAGATGTTAACTATTAAATTCACCTGGCCACCTCCTCTCCTGACGTTCCACGCTTGTCCAACCCGCATAAGGCCCGAGACGGCTTTTTTTTTTTTTTTTTAAGATTTATTTTGTTTTTGAGAGAAGGTAAGAGAGAGAGAGAGAAGGGGGAGGACCCAGAGCCATCTCCATAGTTGTACATCATTAGGTTTGACATAGTTTCATTCCACACAGGTGGATGTGGGGTCATGCAGGACAGGAACTGAACTGGGAGCCACCCACATGGAAGGTGAGGACCTTTACCACCATCCCAGCGGTTACCATTGGTGTTACAATTCAGCCTATGGAATTGTACCCGGCCGAGCCGGGATTCGATCCCCAGAACTTGCAGTTGCAAGACAAGCACTCAACCTGTTGAGCTATCCCGACATCCCCCCAGAATGGCTTGGAGTGAGGCCCCACGCAAATTCATAAACTTTCTTAAAACATGATGAGATATTTTTGCAACCTTTTCTCTCCTTTTCATGGTTTAGCTCATCAGCTATCATTAGTCTTAGAATATGTTACACGTGGCCCAAGACTATTCTTCTTCCAATGCGGCCCAGGGAAGCCACATGATTGGACACCCCTGCACGCTTCAGCCACACTCTCGTTTTCTCAGATAACCTGAAAGCCAGGCCTCTGGTTCCCGGCATGCCTCCTTCCAACACCGCCTCACATGTCACCTGCTCCCGGAAGCCGTCCCTCATCCCCTGCTTTGGCTCTATTAACCGGACACCCCCGCCCCCCACATTCCAAAAGCAGCCTGCTTCTCTCACTTGCTGGTACTGGCCTCTTACTAATGGTTATGCACGGTTTTGTTTTCTGGGTCCTGCTGTGACCCGTTTGTGTAGCTGTTTGTCACCTCAGTACCCACAACACCGACCACATCCCTGACACCCAACAGATTATCAACATTTGTCAAGAGAATGAATAAATCCTTTCCAGCCCCATTCCTGGCCCTCAGCTGGACCAAGAATCCCTCAAATGAATGCAGTCAGCATGAATAAATGCGATTTTCCCGACGGAGTAGAGGAGGATTGGTTTTCCCTCCGATGAAGGGGGAGAGGTTCGTCTAGTTTAAACTGGGGGGTAGTGTGTCCAAGCATCACGTAGGAAGGTGGGGAGCTGTGTGGGTGGAACCCAGGCCCCTGCTGCACCAGAACAGGTTTCTGAGCCCCGTGGCTAAATGGGGGGCTGGGCAGAGCTGAGTGGGGACAGGAGCACGCTCGCTCACCGCGCATTTGGGAAGTGCCCCAATCGGGCATGAATCGTGCCTTTGGGGCAGCGAGGAGCTCTGCCTCCTCTCACCCGGTTTCCTAAAGACTTCTCGTGAGGCCGGGGCAGCTTTGTGGTCACGCGCAAGAACCTGCAAGGAAGGAAAACAGCATGAAAACACAAAAAACCAACGAGAAAAATGGAGCAGAGCCGGGAAGTTGGGCCTTACAAGAGTTGTGGCCAGAGCTTAACCACAGGTTAATCTACGTGTTTCTAGGGCAACGGAGACTGGGTGGTATAAAACAACAGTATTCAAAGTCACGTGGACAACTGTACCACCTTTTAACAGTTTGCTCTTAAGTCCAACCCAGACTAAGTTCATGTCAACATGCAAAGCTGTTCTGTTTTCCAGTTGAAATGGGTCAGTTGAGAATTTTGCTTCTAAAGGTGTAAGAACCAAAGGACCTTCCCTAAGATAAACCTGGACATTGAGTGAATGTTAGAAGCCACCTTCCAATCACCCCTCAAGCTTTGATTTATGGAGATATCACAAATGATCCACTATCAAAATTAAAGTGGTAAAGGACACATAATATGAAGCCAAATAAACCAATGTTGTTTAATATTTTAAGAGTTAAGTAAATGTCTATGATTGACAGGTTAGCCATCTTCATGTTACTTCTAAAAATTTAAGTACTGAAAACTTTTCCAGGGTCTAAGTTTATATATTTTTCTTCCCAGATGAAAAAAAGTTGAGGTGAGTGGGGAAATAATATTGTTTAATTTGCTTATGAAACTGATTTTGCTTTTGTTTTGTTTTTTAATGGTTAAATTTATTGAGGCAATGTTGGTTGGTAAAAATTACATAGGTTCCAGGTGTACAATTCTACATTCCATCATTTCTGTGTTACATTGTGTGCTCGCCACCCAAAATCAGTTCTCCTTCCATCCCCTGCTGTTGTCTTAATAAATAGTTTGTTTCAAGAAATCAGTTCCAATAAACACAATTCTATGGTGATTTTTCTTCTGCACTCCTAATGGTGCTCATGGGAAACACGTTTGGGAATTTGATTTCGTGTTGCCTAAAAAACATTCCCACTTCACAAGATGATCACGGATTTGCTAGAGATTCTGAGAGAGTAGTTTTGGTTGACAGTGTGTACCAAAGCAGTATACACAGTTTCAAGAAGCAAGGCAGAGAAAATGGAATAAAACTACTGTATATTTCCAAAAACAACCTTTTTATTTCTTTTTTTCTTTTTCATTCACAGTTCCTTAAGGCTGAACAGTTTACAGTTGTCATGTTTGTGGCTACAAAGGGCAGAAAGAAGTAGGACCTATAGGTGGAGACACATTTGGAGTTGTCGAGACTATGGACTTGATAGAAACTGGTTCCTGAGAGGTAGGGAGCAGCCTTGCTCAGACATGGGATACAAAAGAAGGTGTCCAGAGCCCGGATGACTCAGCGGGTTGAGCGCTCACTTTGCAACCCAAAGATCCGAGGATCAAATCCCGGCCGCTGCCTGTGTGGACCCAGATGCTGAACTTGCTGGGGCCTGTGCTGGAGACCCCCGGCTCAATTCCTGCCCTGCACAGCCCTCGCCCACCTGTGGAGTGAAACTATGTCAAAAACTGATGCTGTACAACTATGGAGACAGCTCTGGGCCCTCCCCCTTCTCTCTGTCTCTCTCACTCTGTGAAACAATAAAAATAAATCTTAAAAAAAAAAAAAAGAGGGTGTCCCCCAACTGGCTGAGGATAAAGGGTAGGAACCAGGTGACCTCTCGAACATAGCTCCGTTGAACACTGACATCCCATGAAATTGTGGGGTCACCTACCCATTTACTGACCACACAAATCTCTTCTTTCCTTCACAGCCCAGCTTCACAGAGGAATAGTATAGACACTCACTGCCACCATTTGTCACCTGACACTCCCTCCAGCCTGGCTCCCACCCACCCCCAACCTCCACCGCTGTCCCTGAGGTCACAAATGACCTACTAATTGCCACAGCTCATGGACGCTTCTCAGTCCCTTATCTTATGTAACCTTTTGGTGGCATGAGACGGCCCCTCCTCCTTGAATCTTGTGTCTTCCTTATTCCTCCCTCTGGCTACAGTTTCGTCCATGGCCCCTCTCATCTGTGTGGTAAGCGCATCACTGGACACCGACCATGTGCAGAAAACCCTGCTGGATGTTGAGATACAAAGACGAGGAAGGGAATGAGGGATGTGGGTCTATTATGCACGGAGAGCTCCATAAACGTCAGACACAGTGCTGGCTTCTCTGGTTTTTCTGGCTGTAGTGTCTGTACTCTTTCCTCCCCGTCAGGGTCACACACCTTGCTCAGGGCTTCCTTTGTCTCCCTTTTCTTTTCTCTATACTCTCCTTTGACCATGTCTTCAATGTCCACAGCGATGGTTCCCGCATCTATCTCCCCAACGCCAGCCTTGCTCTGGAGCTCCCAACCCTTCCAGCCTTTGGATCCATTGTCTCAGCCCGAAGGCCACACCAACTCCTCATGTCCTGGGCTTCCTTTCTCATCAGTGACTCCACACTCCTCTCAGACAATCCTTGACCACAAACCCATTTGCCATCTTAATTCCTTTCTCTTTGTCAATACCTCACCCAACCACCCACAAATCCACCTGTAGCCCACATCAATCAACATCCATTCCAGTTTTCGCTCCCCTCTCCCGCACAGCCTCAGTCAAGCCCTCGTTTTCACTATAGCTGGATGATTTCAAAAACAAAACCTGTTTAGCCAGGTGCCTCCAGTGTTAAGAGCCCCCTGCCACCACCAGCAGCCACCTTGCCAACTCCAGCCATCGCACAGACATGACCACAGCGCTTGTCCCCCAAATCCTGCCATGATTCTTCATCCACCTGAGGAAAGGTAGTCACATCATGGCCTGCAAACTATTCATCATTGTGTCCTTGGGTGTCTCCCTAAATGAACTGGGGAACGTGGGACAGTGAATCTTGTTCTGCTTACCTCTATACTGAAGCGCCTAGCAGGGCATGTCATGCATTGTAAGTGCATGATAAGCGCGATTCAATCAGTGATGCTCCTTTTCCACCAGTCTTCCAATGTTACTCAAATCTCTTACCATTTAATTATTCCTTAGAAGCATGCTAGATAGATATAGATTAGAGACAGATTAGATAGATAGGTGATGCATGATAGATAGATAGATGATTAGATAGATACATACATACATACATATAGATTAGATAGATAGGTGATAGATGATAAATAGGTAGGTAGGTAGGTAGATAGATAGATAGATAGATAGATAGATAGATAGATAGATAGATAGATAGATGATAGAGATAGAGTAGATAGATCCGTGATAGATGATAGATATATAGATAGATAATAGATAAATTATCGATAGATGGATGGATGGACAAATATAGATAGAGAGAGAAAGATGATATAGATAGATAGATACAGTTACACCTTGGTACTCGACTGCTTTGAAAGTCGTCGAATTTGGTTCTCAATGCATTTGATGTGAAAATTTTGTCCTGGAACTTATTGTTTGGTACTTGACGCACAAGCTAGAACTTGTTGGTGTGGATTGCCTCATGACTCACAACCCTTTCCAGCTGACACAAGGGGTCACACGCTAGTCACGAGGTAGCTCTTGCCCTGTGCACATCCCCTGTCTTGTCTTAGCTTCTGTGGTCATTGCACGTTTGGTTTAAGAACATATTACATTGATTGCCATTATTCCTTATGGGAAAAATGTGTTTGGTACTCGAGTACCGAGGTCCCACTGTAAATAGATTGGGTGCTGAGTAATCGACTACTAAGGAGTTTATTTTCATGAATTCATATAACCTCCCTTTACTGACAACATCCTGTTAGTGTGCACTACTCCCTGTCAGTGACCAGGGTCTCTGGAAACCAGACAGGTGAGCTTTAATCAGGGCAAATAGGCAGGGAATGATTTGGACTAGAAGGTGAACTCTCAAAGGAAGACCCAGTCAACCAGGGACCGATTCCACTGAGTACGAAATGGTGGATGCTCCAGTAGATGGGAAAACAGGCTGTCGGGGCTGTGACACACAGAAGCTGCCCGGAATGGTTGCATCTGGCCAGAGCCGAGCCCTTTCCCATAATGAGTCAACCTCTGTCCAATACTACCTTTAGGAAGGTATTTCTTATATATGGTCCTTAGGAAGATTTAGGGAGAAAACGGAGTTACAGTAGATAGACTTAAAGGTAAGACTTAGATCTACAGAACTACTTAGCCCTTATTTTACTGGAGAAAATGAATATACTATATATGCTGTGTATACATACGAGGGCTGTCCGTAAAAAATCCGGACACTATAACAAGAACCGCAATATGGCTGGATACTTTCAAGACAGCCCTCGTATGCTCAAAAAAAAAAACAAAAAAAACTAGGATTACCAGCAGGTAAGCTGGTGTGTTAAGCACAACATTTATTCCCTTTTGCTGTCCCAGAGTACCTGGGAAAATGCAATCCAGTGTCTGCCTTCCTTCTGGGAAGAGTATGTCATCTAACTGAATATTGGGGTTGAAAACCAAAGAGCAGAACATTTTCTTCTTCACTTTCTCCATCTTTGGAGGGCGACCAGTGAGCAGCCACCCAACCAGGGCAGCCATCAAGCTGCCTTCCACAGCACACAGTACAAGATACGGATCTGCTTGCATGCTGGCAACATGCAAAGGGACACAGCCTCCCCGTGGAACCGGCCCGCCCCATGCAAGGTCCCCTGCTTCAGGCCAGCTCTTAAAGGTTTCCAGCCTCCTGCCTGAACTCTGCGTCTTGCGTAACAGTGTGCTGCTGGGAGGGGGACATTCCTTTCCGACTCCTGCCAGTGATCAGCGTGTGCCCTGGGCATGGAATGTGCTTACCCCTTATCATTATCTCAGTTTACCCAGCCGGCCTCCTTATCAGTCAGTACTACTCGGTCATTTTTTCCACATTCTTAAAATATTCCATGCTCCGGGGTAACCACGCGGTGCAAGCCGGAGGCCCAAGGTGCAGGCTTGGTTTCATTACAGAGTATTGTTCTTGACCTGGTTTATATAGTAAGCGGTTCTGATTGGACTCTGGCAGGACAAGCTCGTTGTCTCAGGAGCAACCGGCCTGCCTGCTGGAAGAGAATGATGGGAAAACGAGAATCATCAGTAAAGACAAAAAATTGTATCCTGAGCTTTGCACGTACAAGTAGCTTCTCACAGGAAAAAAAAATAATAAAATCTCAACTGTACCGAAGCGTGACGATTGTCCTGTCCCTGAAAGTGTATATGCCCATACAATGGGTATGGTAGTATGTGTGCGTGCGTGTGTGTATGTGTGAGCTTGTGTGCTATGTTGGGGAGATGGGAAAAGGAAATTAACCATACACATTAGCGATTGTCTGCATTTGAAAAAGGGTCTAGTCTAAGGTGACCAGACGTCCCGCTTTTGGCGGAACAGCCCCAATTTTTAACAATTTGTCCTGCGTCCCGCGGCATTTTAAAAAAGTCCCGATTTTTGGAAAGAATGCACGACAAGCTAGGGAACGGAGGGAGATAGACCCAATTTTTAATCAAGAATCCCCTCCCCCCCCAGTCAATGGTGTCCCGCTTTACCAATGTTAAAATCTGGTCACCTTAGGTCACTCAACATCGATGTAGGTCATCTAGTAATGGCCTAACGTCACACATACAGATTCATCCTGTTTTTCTCTTACTACCTCGGGTCTCTATACAACTCCCAGAAAGGGCCTGGCGGCCCTCAAGATGGAATATGTGATTCAGCTCCTTCCCCTAATTTTCTGGGGTGGGAGGTAGTCCAGACTGGCGTTTCGTCTCATTTAAACAGTGCACGAAAGTCATTTAAAGATACTGGAGGAGAGAAAGCCTCCCCTGATGCCCCTGAAACACAGTACACTCCCGATCACTAAAGAACGTTGCAAGAGTGTCACTAGAAAATGTGTTATTCTAGTCAGTGCCTTTCCCGTCTTCTGCCCAGGGCATCAGCAGCCTCATTCCGATTGGAGGTTGGCAAACTGAGGCCCAGAGACTCCACCTGGCCCGCCGCGTAACTCTTTAAATCAAGTTTTATGAGAACACAGCCACATCAATTCATTCTCGTGTGTGTGATAATATCCACAACACTTTCACGCTACGGTGGTAGAGAGGACTATTTGCCGGAGACTGTGTGGACTGAAAAGCTGAATATATTTATCTACTAGTTGGCGCTTTACAGAAAACAGTTTTGCAGAGCCCTGCTTTAGTCATTACTGCTTGAGGGCTCTTAGGGTGCTCTCTCTCCATGTGATCACTTGAAAACAAAGAACCATGTTTTTTTTAAATGTATTTTATTGTTTGAGAGAAGGTGAGAGAGAGAGAGAGAAGGGGGAGGGCCCAGAGCCATCTCCATAGTTGTACATCATTAGTTGTGACATAGTTTCATTCCACACAGGTGGGTGTGGGGCCACGCAGGGCGGGAACTGAATCGGGGGTCTCCCTCACGGGGGGCAAAACTCCTCACTACAGGACTCAGTAGTTACCGGTTGCACCACAGTTCAGCATATGGGCTTGCACAGGCCGGGGCTTGGAATTGAACCCCGGATTTCGCGATTGCAAGGCAAGCGCTCACCCTCTTGAGCTAATCCCAGCCTCCCCCGAACCACATTTTAAAAACTGACTCAGAGCACAGGTGGAGATGGAACTACAATGTTCTCGTTGAACGTGTTCTGTGATTATTCCTGCAGCCTCCCAGGTGCCCATGTGGGTTTCTGGGCAAGGCTCGAGGGGTGTAAACACGTGAACTTGGACATGTGAGGCTTTGTTGTCTTCAGATGCTCAAATGATCAAATAAGTATAAGCAAGCGGAAGAGGCCTGGATGATCTGAAAGGACAGAAGGCAGGGAAGGTTTAAATGTAAGGGGCATCTATCTAGAGAAAAGCTGAGAAGAGAGGAGGCACAGGTGATAAACCTAAATCCTCTACAGGACAGGTTTGGTGCCACAGACATAATTACCAACAATAGGAAAAGTCCCCCTCTAGCCCGCCCTAGGAGAATTAGAGTGAATGTATCTGGGAAGCATTTGGCAAATACATTCATATATATACACTGTCCTGTCCGCATGAAGAGCCCTCAGCTCCTCCCATACAAAGGAAGAATAGCGCTCCTCTGCTCTCTGAAGAGTTCTTATACAAACACACGCTCATGTGTGGTTCACTGAGTGTGAAAAAAAAAAAGAAAGAAAAAGGCTCCCACAAACACAGCGACAGAAAGCAAAAATAGACGCGGAGCACGCTTTTCAGTTTGTGGTCTCCTCTGTGTTTAGATACAAAGAGAGGGTTTAACAAAATGAATGACTACATTACACCCCAAGACGATGGGGAAGGCAGATAACCCTCTGGAGTGTTTCTCTTTGACAGCCATTACAACACACGTACCTAGAAATACAATCCTGTCAGCTCTCAGGATGCTCATGTGTCCTTTGAATTACAACCGTTAGCTTTGGGGGCCCCGGAGGAAACCAAACATGTGCCCCAGAGACCTGGGAGTGGTAGCCGGGGGACAGCCCAACAGCACGCCAGTGGCTGCCCCTGGAATGAGCTTGACTTTGAACACTCTCAGGTCACCCGAGAGCGGCTGTGACCACACATGGGTGAAGATGGCTCTTACGTTTCTGGTAAGGTGACCAGATTTTAACATTGGTAAAGCGGGACACCATTGACCGGGGGGGGGGGGGGGGGTTCTTGATTAAAAATTTGGTCTATCTCCTGCCGTTCCCTAGCTTGTCGTGCATTCTTTCCAAAAATCAGGACTTTTTTAAAACGCCGCAGGACGCGGGACAAATCGTTAGAAATCGGGACTGTCCTGCCAAAAGCGGGACATCTGGTCACCTTAGTTTCTGGCCACTTAAAACTTGGTAATTCGGGACGCCAGACAGGAAGAAAGAAACTTACCTACAGGGCGCCTCTGGATTCTACGATAATTTGCCCTTCTTGTTCTTGTGTATCAAGAAAGTGGTAGAATTCAAAGGCTGTCATTTATTTCACTAATAGAATTAAAAATGAGCGTGGTCCAGAGCAGTAATCCATGCCTCATCCATTGTGATGAATTATGGGTTGGCTAAATAGTATGACCTTTAATTACCTGGAAAAAATGCAATTTTCCAATGTCTTTGCTGTTTTCTCTGTGATTTCCCACACAAAGAGAACCTGTCATGTGCTATTTTTATTTAGCTGCAATAAATTTAATGCTCAGGAAAGGTGCTGGGTTAGCAGCCCAACAGTAAAATTCTTTATTCCTTTAGTCCTTTATTATTAAACACTTTGGAGCACATTTTTTTTTAATTCCATGCAGTCAATGCGTTTGATTATTTTTAATAATGTCCTTTTATGGGATAGACTGGTTGATGAGTGTTTCTATAGAGTTTAAGACAGGACCTTTCAATTACAGGTTCACAAATAAAATCAACCAGCTTCTATCCAATGAGCAGTGAGAGAAGCTAACATTCAACGTGTGATGGAAACCGCTACAAATCACCCACACAATGTCTACTTGAAACTGATGTTGCTGCTTTTTGGAAAACAATAACTGTTGATTTTAAAACACATACATGTAAAGAGGGGGAAAAAATACACCCCTAAGTCCAAGTATATTTATCCTAACAACTAAAGGGAAATAAACTGTTTTCCTTTGGAGATGTCACAAAATGTGTTTTCTTCTTATCTAATTTGCAGATTCAAAGTAAACAGGTAAATAATTCAAGTTGACTTTTTTGTTACAAGGTAAATTTTTCAAGATTCAATCTACAAAAATTCTACTAGTCATTGAAACTGGGCGTGTTTTATTAATCACTGATAATTGTGTAGGGAATAAAAAGGAGAAAGAAGAAAAGGAATTTTAATCTTATTTTAATTTTTATTTCTTATTAAGATCTTTATGCTTGTTAACTGTTTGTAATTTTTAAATGCATGTCATTTACACATTTATCTAATAACATCTTGTACTGTTCTCCAAATCAATTTCTGCATGGAATATTATCTACTAGGATTCAAACTATTTGACTATGGTGCTGGTTGTAAATGTTTTCATAGCTCATTGTTTATCCTTGTATTTTGATTATCTATAGAGATTGGGATGGTCAGCATCTTTTTTATTGAAATGGTATACATACCATTGATCTTTTCCACAGCAAACATTTCCATAACGCTTATGTGTGGAACACGCATCTCTATTTAGGAATTCCCTAAATAGTTTCGTACATTTTCTTTCTGGATCTCCGATAGAGAACTCCTGCAAAACACCAGAGGATCCCCTCAACTCAATCACCAGATCAAAGACAACGTCCGTATCTTCCACGTCTGCATGCGACACAAAGATAGGCACCGTGATGAGTCATGTATCTGTAATGACGGAAAACTTCTCAGACACAACGCACACACCTGTTCTCACTTAGAGGGGCAACCAAGACAAGTCCAGCTGACCTGGTCACCTTGTGTCCCCACAACTAGGTTAGACAATTGTCCTTTGGAAACTCCCAGACAACAACCTCAGGAGAAGATGCCGGGCTTAATATCGAGGACTGCACCCAAGTGGCATTTTACTTTTAAATGGGGAGGGGGCCCCACATACAAATAAACCCCAAGGAACGTATTCCCTGACCTGTCCTTGTCTAACGAAGGTCCGTCCAGTGGAAAAATCCCAAACTCCTCAGTCTGAGTCGAGAACTTCTTGGGTGGCCTTTCACCTACTTTTCCTCTGTCCTGAGGCATCTGGAGGGCTTCAGTACTACCTCCTGTTGGGCCTCCCAGGTCATTTTTTCCATCTGACTCATTCCCTGGGTCCGAGGTCTGATGTGTCTTACGTGGTAGGTTAGTTAGCTCCAACACATCTCTTCAGAACCCATCCCCACTCCTTGGTCTGGGACTTCACCGGCCCCCCTACCTCTGCCCCCCAATAAAAAGCAGAAGCAAGTTCCATCAGGACGTCCTTGGAAATCCTCAGAGGAGAGAGAAGAAGCAGGAAAATGATGAGGGCTCCCCCAAGAGTAAGGTGACCAGATTTTAACATTGGTAAAGTGGGACGCCATTGGCCGGGGGGGAGGGGGTTCTTGATTAAAAATTTGGTCTATCTCCCGCCGTTCCCCAGCTTGTCGTGCATTCTTTCCAAAAATCAGGACTTTTTTAAAACACCACGGGACGCGGGACAAATGGTTAAAAATCGGGACTGTCCCACCAAAAGCAGGACATCTGGTCACCCTACCCAAGCGTGGTGTTCTTTCCCGTGGAGAAACTCAGCACAAAACAACACCTGAATGAGATGTCACACGGAGGCTTTCCTCCTGGGCCAGTACATTCCCTTCCTGATTTCCGGGATGTGAATACTCTTCTGTCCTTTATGCCAAACAGGCTGGCCAGACGTCCAGTTTTAAACGCGACAGAAAACAACGGTCCTGTCCCATTTCAAACAGAACCTCTGGTCAGCCCAGTCTCACTGGATGAAATTCAAGGTGTCAGCAGGCTGGCCAGATGTCCATTTGAAACAGGACAGAAAATAATGGTCCTGTCCCATTGAAAATGGGACGTCCGGTCAGCCTACGCTGGGACAAATACCAGCCACTTGAGAGCATCGTTTTCCTCTGAAGCTTAAATGAGCCGTTTTGCTAGGAGGCAGGAGTCGCTCTGTGAGGCTAGCACAGAGAAACGCACTGGAGCGAACAAGACCTTTCCCGCCACAAGAGCCTGAACATGGAGCGGAATGGTAATGGTGGTTTGATGGGCATATTTTGGAGGGGTCATGAGAAGGCTGCAACAGTGATCCCTGGTGAGCACACAATGCATACCTGATGTTAGAATGAGTGTTGACTGGGAAAAGGGGAGGAGTTAGGGAGAAAGGAATAGGGAGAGAGAAAGTGAACGGAAGACAGCAAAGAGGAAGGGAAGGAGGGAGAGGAAAAGGTGAGGGAGAAAAGGAAGGAAGAATAAAGGAAAGAGGAGGAAGAGAGGGAGAGAAAAGGAAGGAATTGAAAGGAAGGAAGGAAGGAAGGAAGGAGGGAAGGAAGGAAGGAAGGGACTGGTGGAGAGAAAAAATTCTGCATGTAATTTGTTTTTAGTTGAGTAGAAATTGACCCTGGATTTATACGGTAACTCTCATTTTCCTCTTTTAAAGGGATAACGAGTGGAAACATCACATATTTTACTTCTGAGGTCCTTTGGATCATCAACCAATCCCACACAAATTAACGAAATCCAGACCCAATGTATGACTTACATTTGTAAGCTATATAATAGAAAAGTAAAGAAAAATCGATTGGGTTCTATTAACCTCTCAAAACACTCTCCTTTCAACAATCCTAATAGAAACTAACATGCGTTTCCCCCTACGCCAAAGGGCTGGCTTCGTTTTGGGTAAGGTGACCAGACATCCTGCTTTTGGCGGGACAGTCCCGATTTTTAACAATTTGTCCTGTGTCCCACCATGTTTTAAAAAAGTCCTGATTTTTGGAAAGAATGCACGACAAGCTAGGGAACGGCGGGAGATAGACCCAATTTTTAATCAAGAATCCCCTCCCCCTGGTCAATGGTGTCCCGCTTTACCGATGTTAAAATCTGATCACCTTAGTTTAGGGTCATCCACTTGCATGAGACGCTAGGTAGCCGGGGACGAGGGAGTTGGGAACAGAGAGAGGGGTCTGGAGACGGGCTCAGCACGCACCCTTTCTCAGTAACGATGGAGGGAAGGGCCTTCGGGAAGATGACACATCAAACGGCTCTCCAAGAAAAGGTTCCTTCTTCATCCACTTGACAAAGTAGGCTGTTGGGCTTGCAAGACAAGAAGAGGGAAAGAATAAAAGCACTGAGGTGGCTATTTCATTGAGATTCCACAGTCCAAGGACGAGAATCCGTGCAGAACTGTGCCTCATGTCCTGAAAATGTCTAGCTTGTCTCGGGGGCCCAGGAGGACGCCTCCGTGCCTTCCGCCTCTGACAAGCTGTGTAGACGGGGCACGTCACATGCACGTTGTGTGTCCCACCTACGTAAAATAGAGATACTTGTCCGTCCCTTCTCCATGCCATGAAGTGGCTCTTAAGATCCAGATAAAATAGAAGATACATAATACTTCTGTGGGAGGTGGTAGAGGGAGGGAGGTTTAAAACCATTTTTGGTCACAAAACAAATAAACTAGTCATTTCCACCAAATTGATCACATATTATTTGAGTGAGATATTGGTATGTTTTACAAGTGATAGAAATATAAAAAAAAAAGCGAGCGCTCGTTATGAAAATGTTTGCAAACACAGCTCTGCTTCTGCTCTGCACATATTCTGTGTCGTGCATTGATGTATAACCCAGAAATGGTTGATGGATGTCAGGGAAAAGCAGAGTGATCAAGGGAGGCCGGGAGAGCTCAGCAGGTTGAGTGCTTGCCTTGCAACTGCAAGGTCCGGGGATCCAATCCCGGCCCTGGCTATGCAAACCCACGTGCTGAACTGTGGCGCAACTGGTAACTGCTGAGCCTCACAGTGAATGTTCTTGCTTCCCCACGGGAGGACCCCAGTTCAGGTTCTGCCCCACACAGCCCCACATCCACCTGTGTGGAATGAAACCATGTCACAGCTAATGATGTGCAACTGTGGAGACTGCTCTGGGCCCTCCTCCTTCTCTCTTTCTCTTTCTCTCCTCTCAAAACAACAAAATAAGAGTTTTAAAAAGAATAAGGTGATGATTAGGATCCAACATAAGTTCACCAAGAACAAACTTTGTTTCCTTTTTCATTAGCACAACTAGCCGAGATTAGAGACCTTTGAGAGGATACCCTTGAGAGAAATGTGGGCGAATTAGGCTGTATTTATATAAACAGATGGTCTTTAAACGACTATATTCACCCCCAAAGTCCCAATTAGTCAATCAGGTGGTATGCCTCAGAGCTCTCTATCTGTATATCATTTGTACTGATTGTGTAAGTGACACTATTTAGAGAAATGTGTTACATTTGAAGAAACCCTATTAATAACAACATGGTCTCAGTTAACTTTCAGGATTAAAGTTTAGAGTTTTATTCTAAAAAACCTGCTGATATCTTTACAATGTGCTTATTTATTTAGAATTGTCCTAGTATCTTCCTGTCACATGAGATGATACATATACTCCTAATAGTACTCGCTAAAGGGTTCAGAACTATTTTAAAAGTAAAGTATGATTTATTTAATCATTCATTAAATATTTAGTTTCTACTATGCACTAGGCAAGAAACTAACCATTGGATATACCGAGATGAATAAGAAATGCCAGCCAGTTACTTACAATATAATGTGTTCCAATATGGGGCAGAGCCAATGTGTCAAATATTCTTTATTAGGCATGTTACATTCATCATACATTATTGAATGCTCGCAACCATCAAGAAGTGGGTATTTTACTATCTCTACTTTCTGGATAAGGAAATGAAAGCTTAAATAACTGACCTAAATCATTTGGCTAATACATAGCAGAGCTACAATTTAAACTCAAGACCTCCTGACTCCAGAATTTATCTTTCTATTTATTCTACTATACTCTCAACCAGCCAGCCTCATTTGGAATCATATGTTTGGTATATTTCTTCTGCTGAGCATATTTATTAAGTCATTGGCCCTAGTGTTCAAATAAAAGACTAGGGGAAGCTGGGATGGCTCAGTAGGTTAAGCGCTCACTTTGCAGCCCCAGGGACCAAGGATCGAATCCCAGCCCCAGCCCGTGTGGACCCACATGCTGAACTGGGGGGTGCCCCCAGTTCAGTTCTCACCAGGGTGAGACCCCGGCCCAGTTCCTGCCCTGTACAGCTCTGCGCCCACCTGTGGAATGAAACTATGTGGAAAAACCAATGATGTGCAACTATGGAGACTGTCCTGGGCCCTCCCCCTTCTCTCTCTCTCTCTCTCTCTCTCTCTCTCTCTCTCTCTCTCTCTCTTTGTCAAAAGCAATAAAAATAAATCTTAAAAAAAAAAATTGAAGTAAAAGACTAAAAAGTTGCAAACACAGCTCTGCTTCTGCTCTGCACATATTCTGTGTCGTGCATTGATGTATAACCCAGAAATGGTTGATGGATGTCAGGGAAAAGCAGCGTGATCAAGGGAGGCCGGGAGAGCTCAGCAGGTTGAGCATTTGCCTTGCAACTGCGAGGTCCGGGGTTCCAATCCCGGCCCCAGCTGTGCAAACTCACAAGCTGAACTGTGGCGCAACTGGTAATTGCTGAGCCCCACAGAGAAGGTTCATGCCTCCCATGTGAGAGGCCCCCAGCCCAGTTCCTGCCCTGAGCGGCCCCCACCCACCTGTGTGGAACAAAACCAGGTCAAAAACTGATGATGTACAACTATGGAGACTGCTCTGGACCCTCCCCCTTCTCTCTGTCTCTCTCTGTTTCTGTCTCTGTCTCTGTCTCTCTCTGTCTCTATCAAAAACAATAAAATAAATCTAACAAAAACCAAAAAAAAGAAGTTCCCAGGCTGGGGAAA
Source organism: Craseonycteris thonglongyai (assembly GCA_004027555.1). NCBI lineage: Eukaryota > Metazoa > Chordata > Mammalia > Chiroptera > Craseonycteridae > Craseonycteris > Craseonycteris thonglongyai. Next base: position 8,700 of record PVKE010002589.1, on the reverse strand, counting down.
GAACAATGGTAATTGCCCAGTTCTGAGATGCACCTCCTGACTGGCTCTTCATAGTACTCAATAGTAATTTTAATTTTCAGCCTTTCTTCATGAAGTAGAAGAGTTCTCATTCGCCTTAAAGGTCCCCTTTCCTTTACTTTGTGGGCAATTTAGTTGGAGAGCAGAGTTATTAGAAGTAGTTCTTTGATTTGAAAGTTTACAAAGACATAGACAAGATTTCTATGAATGAAGGGTAAGCTGGCCTTTAGAAATGGCATAAACAAACATTTTGCTTAAGAGCTTAACACCTTGTGTTAGAAAAATGTCTCCTGCTGTTGACTGTTCAAGGTACTTAGGAAATGTGTCATTAAATTATTATTTCTTGAATAACTCAAGAAATGTTGAGTACCATTGTGCATGCCAATATTTGAGCGTCTAGAAAACTGCCTTCTGTAGCTAGAATGTTCCTAAATTGTCCAAGGACATAGTGCTAACCAGAAATCAAATCTAAATCATCTCCCTGTGCACTTGGGTTCCTGATTTTTTATGGATGCAGAAAGGATGGGGGTCAAGTGCATGGTCCAGGGTTAAAGGTGCATCTGGGGTCAAATCTGAATTTGTTTATCCAGAACTCTGAACTCCAGCATTGTGTCTATTCCAATGGAGGCTTAAACATCTCACAACCTCATAAAGGGGCCTTTTCTTCCGTCATAACAGTCGTTCTGAAGGGGCCTGAGTTAGAAACCCTACCTCATGGGATGAGAGGGAACTAATGAAGTTGTTAATTGGTCTAAGTGATATTGTAGGCAATAGTGTAATTTTCTTAAATTGGGCCCGGCTAATTATAAATGGATGATTCCCAAACACTTTAAGTGCCTCCTCACTCACACACCCTCATTACCGGGAAAATGGCCTTGATGGTTTTCTGAGCAGCTGGCGTGGCTTCACCCTCCCGCCCCTCACCCTTGCCAACCTCCTCCCTTCTTGGATGAGTCACCTTTTTCTCAAGTGAAGAAGAGACAGGGGCCACTGGAGTGGCAGGAAGCGCGGCCAAGCCGCTGTGGGGGCCTCACACATCATCAAGCATCTTGTCAGCTCGCTTTTAATGACCGCGTTGTATGACTGCGGGTGAAGTCAGACGCGCGGCGGGCACGCCTGGTGTTTTCTCCAAGCACGGCTGTGTTTGGAGTGCCCACAGCGAGGGCCAAAGCATTTTTCGGCTTGCACCGACGGAGCTAATTTATGTGGGAACCCAGCCCCTCTCGCTGTTGTTTGTACTGCGTCCATTTGCAGAGTCTAATGAGCCCTTTTTCAACGCTGGAAAAACCCTCCATGGTTGCATTACTGAAGATTCTTTTAAAGCCTGCCACAGAAAACAAAGATGTTCCACGAACAAAGCAGCCAGGCTCACCTGAGCCCAATTCCTTGCCTAAGCCAGGAGAACAAGGCTCGGGCATCCTAATGGGTCAAGTGGGCTCCTCACAACGGATGCTCTCTGATTTGTCCTATTTGGGGTGCAGAGAATCCCCACTAACTAGTCTGGTAGAAAGAGTGTGGTGTGTTAACACAGATCTTACACACCCAGTGGATTCTGCAAGCCAGGCCTCGGGGAAGACAGTGTGTGGCACTTGCTGAAATGCATAACCAAAGGTCTCTTCAAGGACTTCATGATCAGCTGACAAAAGACACGGCTCTGAGTTCCTGCTAGAAGTGCCCCTGAAACTGAAGTTCTTCCTCCTTTCAAAAGCGTCTTAGGAAACAGAGGAAGAGAGAAGGCCAACAAAGGTCACGTAGAGGAAAGTCAAACTGGAAAAACCGCCACTGGCGCAGTGGACCTCCCAAACTAAACACAGAACGCATGGTGTTCAAAGTCTTCTCTTTTTTTTTTTTAAGTACACAACCTGCTGGCTTGCCCCAGCATACTGAAAGACATTTAAACATCAATGCTTTTTCTAGGAAAAATAAAACAAAACTGGCTTTCAAAGAGGCTTGATCTGAGTCATCTTTAGCAATTTACCCCACTCCCCAGTCTGATGTCAGGGAGAAAACTGCTAGAAAATTCTGTAGCAGTAAACCTTCTAAACAAGAATCAGAAAAGCGAGAGAAGCAAAACCGTCCCTAACGTGACCAGAAGGTCGCATGTCTGTCTCAACGTCAATTTTGTATCTCACTGTGAGCGTCTTGTAGAAACTGTATTGGGGGGAAGCTGGGATGGCTCAGTGGGTTAAGCGCTCACTTTGCAGCCCTGGGGACCGAGGATCGAATCCCGGCCCCGGCCCGTGTGGACCCACATGCTGAACTGGGGAGTTCCCCCAGTTCAGTTCTCACCGAGGCGAGACCCCGGCCCAGCTCCTGCCCTGTGCAGCCCCGCACCCACCTGTGGAATGAAACTATGTGGAAAAACCAATGATGTGCAACTATGGAGACTGTTCTGGGCCCTCCCCCTTCTCTCTGTCTCTGACTCTGTATATCTCTCTCTTTGTCAAAAACAATAAATAAATCTTTAAAAAAATAAATAAAAATAAATAAAAAAAGAAACTGTATTGGGCTTGATTTAATGGAGGTGACTTAAAAAAAAACAACAAAAAAATCAGTTGAGTTTTGCATCCTCCGTGGGCCAGGGCTGGAGCCCAGAGGTGCTGGTATTGAGCAACCAGAACAACAGGACTGCTGACGAAAGTCTCCTGTATAACACGGGTCGTGAGCATTTTCCAGCCCAGACTTGCCAAACTCAAGGGGCAAAACTTCAGATAAACATCTGAGCTCTCGGGTGCTTAACTGAACCGAACCTCCCAACGTTTTTGAGGTTTGCCGATGACTAGTAATTATATTGTCATTTAACAAAAGTATCTGCATTAAACCAGAGATGTTACATTAATGGTTAAGTTCACATCCATTAAAAAAAAAAAAAAAAAAAAAAAAAAAAAAAAAAAAAAAAAAAAAAAAAAAAAAAAAAAAAAAAAAAAAAAAAAAAAAAAAAAAAAAAGCCCCTCGCCTCTATGGAGCACACAGAGGTCTCCGTGCTGTGTGGACGGGAATGGAAACTAATGTAGGTCTGAGGCCATAAATCAATGTCTAAATACTACCTGTCGGGCTTGGAAGTTGTGCTAATGCAGGAAGCTTCGCTTCTTTCCAGGGTATAGAGGTTAGAGAAGGAAGGACAGCGCTGTAACTTAAGTGGAAACATTGAATGGAAAATCCCCAAAGAGTAAGATTGTCAACATACAAGTCTTGAAGAAAGTGATCATATCTAGTTCAGGATTTTAATCATGTTAATGCAAAATTCTTGGGTTTCCAGAGGAGGCAACTGCAGGTCTGAGGATTTATTCCTAGAATCTGGCACCCTCTCTTCGAAGCGCTTTTCACTTTGACTAAAGTGTATATGGGGGTAGAAAGTAATTTGTCAACTTTCTCACTATACTTAGGAAGTGAACATAGAACCTCTAACTGCTTCCTAGGTGATCATGCTAATGAGCAAACTGAATACACAAGGTCTCTTTAAATTACATGTATATAATCACCTTCCCCCAGGATTCTGCGATGGCTAGGGCTCCATGCTAAAAGCCAAAGTAAGCATATCTAATGGATGTACAATAAATTGGAAGTTAACATAAATAATGTACCAGCGAAAAAGTCACATGAGAAAACTTCCAACTCTGTTTTAAAGGGACAGACACTGGTAGTAAATAGTTGGCGTTTCCAGATCACAGCTCTGTACCAAAAAGAAAGAAACAAAATGCATCCAATGGAACCTGGTATGAAGACCCTGTCACCCCGGAGGGACCCATACTGTCCACAGAGCCCAAGTCATGAGAGGTGCTCACAAACACCATGAATAACACACACAGCTAAACCAATGTCGTAGTTCAAAACCCGAGTCAAAATGTTTGAAAGAACCACACTAAGAAAGGTCACAGAGAACCCAGAGGCATCTGACCTTTTTAAGAGCTGACGACAGTGTCAGGATAAGACCTGTTCCACAGACGAGGACCAGAGTCACTCTTACCCAGTTGGCCTGGCATCCACTGACATCCACGGCTCCTCAGCCCAGCCTTAAGCTTGTCTCTAAAGTCCAAGGCTAGAAGGAGGAATACCAGTTCCTCAGTGGCCTCTGAACATTTGGGATCTGTCTTTACAAAGCTTAGTAAGTTCGTGTGCCAGAACCTCAGGGATCTAGTCCTCCAAAAGCCAAGTTCTGGTCATCTCATTCCCTTTTCTAAATCCTCCCATGTGTCCCTGCTACCTACGTACCCAGTCACGTCCAAGATCAGCTGGGAGCTAACCGGAGTCTCTGACCTCTGCCAGACACATGTTCTACTTTCTAGCCAAACCAAGAAGCTCGCCTACTTCAAGCTCTGCCCGTTAGCTGTGTCCCATGCCACTGCACGTGCGATTCCCTTTATCCAGAACGCCCCACTGCCCAACACAGCCTTAACCTTCCTCCTCTCCCGGATCCTCCCTGCGCCCCAAGGCTCGTTCAGATCACACGGCTCAGATAAAGCCTTCCCAGACTCTCTAGCTCCATTCCACAGGCCGTCTTTTTTCAGAACACAATCTGCCGATTTGCCCCCGCATACTGGTGAAAGTCTTACGCATCGTGTTGGATCTAGGAAAACATTTGTCTTCAAACGAGAGGAACCGGAGTCATCTCCACGGTTTCTTCAGATAAGTCTTCTCTGAGCGGCCCACTTCTGCTCATTTCTAGTGCATCTTTGTAGGCCTCTCTGTGTCATGTGTTGTTACATGGCAGCCACCATACTTCCAAAAAGGGACTGAATCTTAGTGCCTTTTTTTTTTTAACCTGGGAGGTGGTGGGCATCCAAACCATGAAGAGGAGGTGTTTCATATTTCTAAGTACGATGACCTTCACTGAGGTTCCACAAGAGAGACTTGGACAGAATGATCTGCTTGATTAGATCTGTACAGGGCTGGCTTTATAGATACCCAGAATTTCGGGGGCAGGTAGTGAGGGAGGCAGAATCGATTTAAGGAGAACACCCATGTCTTCAGACCCAGATCCCCAGTGGCTCCGTAGCTGGCACTGGGAGCCCAACGCCCCAGCACACTTGACAATAAAACCTATTGTGATGCCAGTTAGCAGGGGGTGGAGGAAATTTGAAAATCTGTCTAGATATGCAGGAAGCAATGTAAGCTGTGTAATCAGAGCTCCAAATACTCTACACAGTGTTGTTGTTTTTCAGTCGAAACAGTTGGGCGGATTTCCAGGACTACGACATAAAACTGATATTCAAAACATAAGATTTGTTTTAGCTCAAGCAGATCACCTTGTGTACCAAGCTAGAAAAAAAAAAAAAATCTGTAAATGAATTTGAAAAGTACATCAGAAATAGACATTGCTACGAGGCTTGGTAGAACGCTAGATTGCAAATTGCTTCCGACTGTTTTTGTTTCCTGAATCGAAGCATCCTTGTTTGAGAAGTCGGTCCTGGTTGTGGGCTTGAGGAGGGTTTTATTGTTATTGTTATAGCTTTCCAATCCAAGTGTCATATTTACAAAACAAAATGTTAGCGCGTACGCGGGAATGTGCTAGAATAGCTTTATACTGTTTCTTTAAAGGGATACACATTTATAGGTAGTGAAATCACTGACTTTCTTTTAATTGCATCTCTCAGCCCAAATTAAAATATCTAGTCCAAAAACAGAAAGAAAAAAAAAGGGGGGGTGGGAGAGGAGAGTTGTTCAAGAGTATAATCAAAAGAGAAAAACTAGGATGGGACTATTAATGACTGGCCTAATCAATTAGACCAAGCTGGCCCAACCCGAGGCCCAAACAAATTTGTAAATGTTCTTAAAACATTATGAGATTTCTTTTGTAATTTTTTTTTTTTTTAGCTCATCAGCTATCGTTAGTGTGTGTGTGCTTTATGTGTGGCCCAAGACAATCCCTCTTCTTCCCACGTGGCCCAGGGAAGCCACAAGGTTGGACAGCCCTGAGTTAGAGAGTATGGAAAAGGATGGAACCGGGGGATGGGGTGACCTCTAGATCCTTCCTAGGCTTAGAAACAGAAAAAAGAAAATCTATAGCCAAGAAGGACTGATCTCTCAGCAACCTAAGAGGTCTTGTGTTTTTTTAGCTTACAAAAACTGCGTCCATACTAGACAATATCAAAAGAATGACAACAGTGGTTCCTAAGGTTAGAGGAGACTATCTTTAACGACAGGGTAACTGAGAATATCTCTAGCCTGAAAAAGAGTTCATTAAGGTATACAGTAGGGCCCCCCTTCATTTTTTCGTGGAATCAATGTGTATGAAGTGACATTGGGTAAGCTCAGAGGTGATCACTGTGAAAAAGGAAATGTAACAGAGAGAACAATGAACACTCCTCCTCATTTGGGAGAGAAGGAAATAAGAGGAAATGAGCCCAGATTTCAGCAGGAAGAAACCAAGTGAAGTAAAGGAAGTAATTATAGAAGAATTATTAGGTCCTAAAATAGCTTACTAAACAAAATTTTGCAATATCCTTCTCAGAGAATCTTTTTAAAATGCTATTTTCTGGTCCTGTCCTGGTAGTAGTTGTAGACAAGATAAACTTTTGCTCTTCAGCTCCCAAAGTCAAGTTTTAGTTTATGAAGAAACAAATGTGAAAAAGACTGAAAATATTATTGCAAGTTATTTCTTTTTACTTTTTTTTTTTTAAGATTTATTTTATTGGGGAAGCCAGGATGGCTCAGCAGGTTGAGCACTCGCTTTGCAGCCCCGGGGTTCGAGGATCGAATCTGAGCCCTGGCCCGTGTGGACCCATATGCTGAACTAGGGTGTGCCCTTGAGAGAGAAGGGAGAGGGCCCAGAGCAGTCTCCATAGTTGTACCTCATCAGTTTTCGACATAGATTCATTGCACAGGTGGGCACAGGACTGCACCGGGGGAACTGGGCTGGGAGCCTCCCACATGAAAGTGTGGCCCAGACTTCGATCCTCAGACCCCAGGGCTGCAATGTAAGTACTAAACCTGCTAAGCCATCTCGGCTTCCCCTATTTCTTTTTAAAATCAACAAGGTAAGAGTCAGAAATCTGGGCTCATATCCTGCTTCTGACTCTAACCATCTAAATCATTTAGATGATTTAGGAAGACACTTAATGTCTTGGGTAGTAACATCTATATCTGTAAAATGTCCGCCTTTCACAGATATTGTGAAACTAACTCGTGCCGCACAAGGAGTATGCGATCGCTATTTCTATGGGACAATTATTATTAACATCATCCAAGCATAGCTGTCTAACTTCCGCTTCTAATGGTCTGGGACGCCAACTATTCTGAAAGCTCCTCCTATGCCCTACAACTGAATTCCAGATAAAGCATCAGAAGCAGACTTTGTAATGTATCGCTAGGCTTGAGTGGAGGTGACAGAACTCTCAAAACAAAACAATGAGAAAGAGCTGAATCCAAAAGTGGAAATAGAAGGCTCCATTGCCTTGGGAACGAGTGAATGCATGCTCACGCAGGTTCTAGGATCCGGGTAATAGCTTCCGGCCCTTCACAGGGGGAACTTGAGCTGCAATTCCATGGTTCTTCGAGGCTGTAAGTACAGCTCAAGTTGCTCGATGTCCCTCTAACTCCCAACAGAAGTAAACATAAATGCTTCAGCAAGGAAAGCATCCCAATGTAGGCCGTTGAGATTTCCACTAATTAAGAGCAAGCAAATATGAGCTCGCAATCAATATATGCCCAACACACATAAAAACAATCCACCACAAGGGACAGTGAGCAAGAACAACGAAGTTAGATTTAGATGTTGCTGTAGATTTAAAATAAGATTGTAAAGCATAAAACTAAAGTGTCCTTATTCAGATCACAATACCACTATCCATAGGAAGATAAACTAAAAATGAATGAGAATTAATTCTTTTTTTTATTGGATAAAATAGCTGAATGTAAGATTAATCTGTAAAAATCAATTGTGTTTCTACCCACAGATAACTTTATATATAAAGCCCCACACTTAGGAGTAAGCCCAACAGACAAATTTAAGAACTTCATAAGAAAAAAATTAACCTTTAGTGAAATATGGGGTCCGGCAGAAGTAACACCCCCTTTTTTAGGCGCTGATAATCTATATGAAATCTTATAATATAAAGTCATAAGCATGTAATTCTGTAACATAACAATATTAAACTAAAGCCCACTACATAATATTTTAGGTGAAATGTTCAAATCGCCGTCCACCTCATACCAAATAGAGCAATCCTTATGACATTCCAACCTTATGACGTTACAGTGTTACTTCTTCCAGAGCCTGTATACTAAAGACCTAAAAAAGTATAGGTCTGTGGATAGGAATACCATCAAGAGATTTATTTTTCCTAAATTGATCATAAGATTCAATGCAATTTGACACAAAATTCAAACTATTTTTATGGAATTTGATAAGCGATTTCTGAAATTTATAAGAAAAAGCAAAGAACTAAGAATAGTCGAGACACTATTAAAGAACAAAAAAATAAGGGGAAGTCACTTCCATATCAGATACCAAGATGCATTACAAAATAATAGTAATTAAGACTGAATGATATATCGCAGCACTGTTCACAGTGGCCAGAACATGGAAACAACCAAAATGCCCTTCGATAGACGACTGGATAAAGAAGATGTGGTACATTTACACAATGGAATACTACTCAGCGATGAGAAATGATAAATTACAGTCATTTCTGGCAACATGGATGGACCTAGAGACTATCTTATTAAGCGAAATAAGTCAGA